>WNWK01013354.1:0-55677 GCA_009830355.1 Cherax destructor
AAAGGTGGCCTCCAGAGATACACCCGTCGCCCGAAGGACATCCCCAGGCGATCCAGATTCCATGGCAAACTACACCACCGCCAAGAACCTCAACGGAATGGGATTGGACCACGGTACCCTTCCCCCTACCTAGGAACTAGAATGCCTGTGGAGAGAAGCTCCCAGGGTAAAAATGGGAAGGAAATAAGGGAGGGATGAGGAGGAGGAGGAAAGGGAATAGGGAGGATGGGGAAGATGGGAAAGGGGAGGGGGGATTGGGGGGTAATTAGGTTCGGTATGAGGAAGAAGACCAAGAGGTCCAATTCCTCAGACCGATAGCCTCTTTACTGCGACAAGGAGCCCCCCTTAAAGAGGACAGGCTACAAGAAACAGCATCGGACCTAGGACTGACCCTTGTGGAACCCCACTCGACATATGCACCACCAACAAACGTTGTTTCCTCCTGTCAGGTATTCCCTGATCCACTGCAGTACTTTCCCTCCTATTCCTCCCTGCTCCTCTAGTTTTACAAAAAGTCTCTTGTGTGGTACTGTGTCAAAAGCCTTCTTACAGTCCAAGAGGATGCAGTCTACCCATCCCTCTCTCTCCTGTTATACTTCTGTTACCTTGTCATAGAACGCCAATAGGTTTGTGATGCAGGATTTCACTTCCCTGAAGCCGTGTTGGTTGTCATGTATTAGTCCATTCGGTTTTAGGAGCTCCACCACTCTTTTCCTGATAATCTCCATAACTTTAAATACATGTCACCGACACTGGTCTGTAGTTTAGCACAGCCTGTCTGTCCCATTTCTCAAAAATCAGGACTACATTTGCTGTATTCCACACTCTGTGGTCATGTGTTCCATCATTTCATTTACTGTCTTTTCCTACAGCTTGCTTAACTACTGCACCTCATATAGGAATTGCCTAATACTTGTGTAGTTTCCTTTTTGGAAGTTTGGCTTCTCGCATTCTTCTCGTGCTGCTTCACTCTCCATTGTTAACTCTATGAATTCAAAACTCAAGACCACGTGGTCACTAGCTCCTAGGGTGTGTATGAGAGGGTGGGTGGATGGGTGAATGACAGAATGGCTTTATGAGTGAATGTAACAGAGTGGGTGGGTGAAAGTGAAAGGGTGGGTGGGTAAATGTGAGAGGGTGAGTGTGAGTGGTGAATGAGTGAATGTGATAAAGGGTGAGTGGGTGAATGTGATAGTGGGTGAATGTGAGTGGTGGGTGAATGTGAGTGTGGTGTGTGAGTGGGTGAATGTGAGAGTTGTGTGAGTGGGTGAATGTGAGAGTTGTGTGAGTGGGTGAATGTTTGAGTTGTGTGTGAGTGGGTGAATGTTTGAGTTGTGTGTGAGTGGGTGAATGTTTGAGTTGTGTGTGAGTGGGTGAATGTTTGAGTTGTGTGTGAGTGGGTGAATGTTTGAGTTGTGTGTGAGTGGGTGAATGTGAGAGTTGTGTGTGAGTGGGTGAATGTGAGAGTTGTGTGTGAGTGGGTGAATGTGAGAGTTGTGTGTGAGTGGGTGAATGTGAGAGTTGTGTGTGAGTGGGTGAATGTGAGAGTTGTGTGTGAGTGGGTGAATGTGAGAGTTGTGTGTGAGTGGGTGAATGTGAGAGTTGTATGTGAATGTGAGAGTTGTGGGTGAATGTGAGAGTGGTGTGTGAGTGGGTGAATGTGAGTGGTGGGTGAATGTGAGAGGGTATGTGCTTACCTATTTGTTGTTGCAGGGGTCGATTCATAGCTCCTGGCCCCACCTCCTTGCTGATTGCTACTAGGTCCACTCTCTCCCTGCTCCAAGAGCTTCATCGTACCTCTTCTTAAAGCTATGTATGGATCCTGCCTCTACTATATCACTATCCAGACTGTTCCACTTCCTAACAACTCTGTGACTGATGAAATACTTACTAACATCCTTGTGACTCATCTGAGTTTTCAACTAACAGTTGTAACCCCTTGTTGCAATGTCCCATCTCTGAAACATTCTGTCCCTGTCCACCTTGTCAATTCCTCTCAGTATTTTTTACATGTCGTTATCATGCTCCTCTCCCCATCCCTCCTGTCCTCCAGTATCGTCAAGTTGATTTCCTTTAACCTCTACTCATTGGACATACACCTTAGCTCCAGGACTAGTCTTGTTCCAAACCTTTGCACTTTCACCAATTTCTTGACGTGCTTGACCAGGTGTGGGTTCCATACTGGTGTTGCATACTCCAATATGGGCCTGATGTACACAGTGTACAATGTCTTGAATGACTTTTTACTTAGGTGTCGAAACATGAAGTTTGCAGCCTTTGACCCCCTGACACACACTCCGTCTGCGGTCTTTTTTGACTTTCCCTAATCTTCACGACTTTGCACTTGGTGGGGTTGAACTCCAGGACACCTCTGAATCTATCCCTTCAGTCATGTCATTCACATATTCCAGAAACAGCACCGGCCCTAGGACTGACCCTTGTGGGTCCCTATCCATCACAAGCGAGCAGGGTACCATCACTCATTGTTTCCTTGCTGTCAGGTATTAACTGATCCATTGCAGTGCCCTTCCTGTTATTCCTGCCTGTTCCTCTAGCTTTGGCATTATCTCTTGTGCAGAACTGTATCGAAAGCCTTCTTGCAGTCCAAGAAAATGCAGTCTAACCATCTCTCTCTCTTTCTCTTTCTCCTGCTATACTTCTGTTACCTTGTCGTTGAACCCCAGTAGGTTTATGACACAGGATTTTTCCTCCCTGATACTGTGCTGGGGGGGGATAAGCGGGGGTCAGTATGTGTGAGAGAGGAGAGGGGGCTGAGAGGGTATACGTATATGTGACGGGGTAGGGGTAGGTTGAGAGTGGGTGGGTTGGGTGTGTGAGAGACGGGGTGGGTGCATGTGAGAGAGGGGTGGGTGCATGTGAGAGAGGGGGTGGGTGCATGTGAGAGAGGGGGTGGGTGCATGTGAGAGAGGGGGTGGGTGCATGTGAGAGAGGGAGTGGGTGCATGTGAGAGAGGGGGTGGATGAATGTGAAGGGGTGGGTTCATAAGTGAGAGAGGGTGTGGGTGTATGAGTGAGAGAGGGGAGATTTGTGTGTGTACTCACCTATTTGTGGCTGCAGGGTTCGATTCACAGCTCCTCTGGTGTGTGTGTGTGTGTGTGTGTACTCACCTAGTTGTACTCACCTAGTTGTGGTTGCAGGGGTCGAGTCATAGCTCCTGGCCCTGCCTCTTCACTGGCCGCTACTGGGTCACTCTTCCTGCGCCATGAACTTTATCATACCTCTTATTAAAGCTATGAATGGATCCTGCCTCCACTACATCACTTCCCAAACTATTCCACTTCCTGACCACTCTGTGACTGAAGAAATACTTCCTACCATCCCTGTGATTCATCTGAGTCTTCAACTTCCAATTGTGTCCCCTTGTTGCTGTGTCCCATCTCTGGAACATTCTGTCTCTGTCCACCTTGTCAATTCCTCTCAGTATTTTATATGTTGTTTTCATGTCCCCCCTATCTCTCCTGTCCTCCAGTGTCGTCAGGTCGATTTCCCTTAACCTCTCCTCGTAGGACATACCCCTTAGCTCCAGGACTAGTCTTGCTGCAAACCTTTGCACTTTCTCTAGTTTCTTCATGTGCTTGGGTAGGTGTGGGTTCCAAACTGGTGTTGCATACTCCAATATGGGCCTAACGTACACGGTGTACAGGGTCCTGAACGATTCCTTATTAAGATGTCGGAATGCTGTTCTTAGGTTTGCTAGGCGCCCATATGCTGCAGCAGTTATTTGGTTGATGTGCGCCTCATGAGATGTGCCTGGTGTTATACTCACCCCAAGATCTTTCTCCATGAGTGAGGTTTGTAGTCTCTGTCCCCCTAGACTGTACTATATCTGCGGTCTTCTTTGCCCTTCCCCAATCTTCATGACTTTGCACTTGGTGGGGTTGAACTCCAGGAGCCAATTGCTGGACCAGGCTTGCAGCTTGTCCAGATCCCTTTGTAGTTCTGCCTGGTCCTCGTCCGATTGAATTCTTCTCATCAACTTCACATCATCTGCAAACAGGGACACTTCGGAGTCTATTCCTTCTGTGTGTGTGTGTGTGTGTGTGTGTGTGTGTGTGTGTGTGTGTGTGTGTGAGAGACAGAGAGAGAGAAAAAGAGTGTGTATGAGAGTGTGTGTGTGTGTGAGAGAGAGAGAGAGGAGGGAGGATAATGGAGACAGGCGACTGAGACAGACTAATGATGCTATGTGTAGTACTGTGCCTCAGCCCTCAGAACACTGAGTGAACATGTTGTGGAGAGAACATTCCTCCAGGGCTCCCACACACCCTCAATGTCATACCGTCACTCCGTCCCACAACCTCCCACCTCCCTTCACTAACCACTAACACAACAAAAATAATAAATCTACAGGTTTTTGATAATCTCAAAAAAATAAGTGAGCTCTTTATACATGCATGAAATAAAAGTAGTGAGGGAGTGAATCAGTGACAGGCAGTGAGGGAGTGAATCAGTGACAGGCAGTGAGGGAGTGAATCAGTGACAGGCAGTGAGGGAGTGAATCAGTGACAGGCAGTGAGGGAGTGAATCAGTGACAGGCAGTGAGGGAGTGAATCAGTGACAGGCAGGTAGGGAGTGAATCAATGAGGGAGGCAGAGAGACAGGAAGGGGTGTAGTAGGGAAAAGAAGCAGCGAGGCAGTGAATCAATGAGAGAGACGGTGAGGGATGTACAGAGGCAGTGACTCGGTGAGGGAGACATTGAGGGATGTACTGAGGCAGTGAGGGAGACAGTGAGGGATGTACTGAGGCAATGAAAGAGACAGTGAGGGATGTACTGAGGCAGTGAAGGAGACAGTGAGGGATGTACTGAGGCAGTGAAGGAGACAGTGAGGGATGTACTGAGGCAGTGAATCTGTGGAAAATATGGGTATTTTCCCGAAAGTTATACTGGATAAACTTTCCAATGTGAATAGATATCTTTAATATGTTGATGTTGGTTCACATTATGCTTGGGATTGGAAGAAGGAACCAACAGAAGAGTCTTAGCGCATGCATGGAGAGACACATGGGCTTGGGTCAAGTCTCGTGGGTCAGGTCACGGGAGTGAGTGGCGTGAGTGTGTGGCGTGGGGAGACCCAATGGCATGAGTGTCTGGCTAGAATGAGGTCAGGAAAGTGGCGTAACTGTTTTCCGTGTATAATGTGGGACATTAAGTCCAGGAAACCGCTATAATAGGGTGGTAAATTGTTAATTAGTGAGCGACGCGACGTGACCATGATGAGGGTGCAGTGGGGGAAATAAAATACCCGTCGGTTCAATCACCATTCATCGGCCTCTGATATTAATGGATCAACTTCTAACAAGTGTAAATTAGTGGGACATTAAGTCGCCTTGTGAACTGTGGAGAAATTAGTGATAATCACCTTAAATTGGGGGAATGAGTGAAGTGATAAAAGTCGCCATTCCCCGAGTGAACACGTCTACCTCGTGGCCCTGTCCTGAGGACCACAGAGGTTTTACGGAGTCACGGCTCCTAAATCGAGAAAAACCAACTGATACCATCGTCCTGCTGAAGAATAACTACATCGCCTTAGCAGGACATCGAGATCAGAGGAGGCAATAAGGAAAGGCAAGAAATGCTGCCTCCTCACCCACAGTTAAGTAACCTTTCTTATTATATCAAACCCATAGCTGGCCAGTTAGGTGTTATAATAGGACAGGTACTGTGGGTGCTTCAATGATCTCCAGTGACCACCAATGAAATTGGGTAAGTGGTGGTCTTATTATGTTGACACGTGTAACCCCTTCTCCCCTTTCCTATCAGTCCAATTTACACATACAGTCCACAACTAATCATAACACTGTAACTATTGGTGTTATCTAATTGTAATTTATAATACTGGTCTAGGATAGATGTGTGAGAGTGCGTGTGTTATCGAGGGAGTCGCTTGCTGTGACCAGGAGCGACTTAAGTTTTCCCACATTCCTCCATGGGGGTAACTGCTGTAAATAATATATAGTTGTCACCTCCTGCTGAGATTATTTGTATGATTGAGTTGATGAGGCTCATACAGGTAACTCATAATTCCCCACAGAATCAGTGAGGGATGTACTGGAGCATTGAATCAGTGAGGGAGGCATGAAAACAGTACTCACCTATTTGTACTCACCTATTTGTGGTTGCAGGGGTCGAGTAATAGCTCCTGGCCCCGCCTCTTCACTGATTGCTACTAGGTCCTCTCTTTCCCTGCTCCATGAGCTTTATCAAACCTCGTCTTAAAACTATGTATGGTTCCTGCCTCCACTACGTCACTTTCTAGGCAATTCCACTTCCTGACAACTCTATGACTGAAGAAATACTTCCTAACATCTTTTTGACTCATAGGAGTCTTCAACTTCCAATTGTGACCCCTTGTTTCTGTGTCCCCTCTCTGGAACATCTTGTCTCTGTCCACCTTATCTATTCCTCACAGTATTTTATATGTCGTTATCATGTCTCCCCTAACCCTCCTGTCCTCTAGTGTCGTCAGGCCGATTTTCCTTAACCTTTCTTCGTAGGACAATCCCCTTAGCTCTGGGACTAGTCTTGTTGCAAACCTTTGCACTTTCTCTACTTTCTTGACGTGCTTGACCAGGTGTGGGTTCCAAACTGGTGCTGCATACTCCAGTATGGGCCTGACGTATATGGTGTACAGAGTCTTGAACGATTCCTTAGTGAGGTATTGGAATGCTATTCTTAGGTTTGCCAGCCGCCCGTATGCAACAGCAGTTATCTGATTAATGTGTGCCTCAGATGTGCTCGGTATTATACTCACCCCAAGATCTTTTTTCCTTGAGTGAGGTTTGCAATCTTTGGCCACCTAGACTATACTCTGTCTGTGGTCTTCTTTGCCCTTCCTCGATCTTCATGACTTTACATTTGGCAGGGTTAAATTCAAGGAGCCAGTTATTGGACCAGGCTTGTAGCCTGTCCAGGTCTCTTTGTAGTCCTGCCTGATCCTCGACTGATTTAATTCTTCTCAGTAACTTCACATCATCTGCAAACAGGGACACTTCTGAGTCTATCCCTTCCGTTATGTCATTCACATATACCAAAAACAGTACCGGTCCCAGGACTGACCCTTGTGGAACCCCACTCGTCACAGGTGCCCACTCTGACACCTCGTCACGTACCATGACTCGTTGTTGCCTCCCTGTCAGATATTCTCTGATGCATTGCAGTGAATTTCCTGTTATGTGTGCCTGATCCTCTAGCTTTTGCATTAACCTCTTGTGAGGAACTGTGTCGAACGCCTTCTTGCAGTCCAAGAAAATGCAGTCTATCCACCCCTCTCTCTCGTGTCTTACTTCTGTTACCTTGTCATAAAACTCCAGTAGGTTTGTGACACAGGATTTTCCTTCCCTGAAACCGTGCTGGTTGTCATTTATAAGCTTGTCTCTTTCTAGGTTCTCCACCACTCTCCTCCTCATGATCTTCTCCATGACTTTGCATACTATACACGTCAGTGACACAGGTCTGTAATTTAATGCCTCATGTCTGTCTCCTTTCTTAAAAATTGGGACTACATTTGCCATCTTCCGCCCCTCAGGTAGTTGCCCAGTTTCAATGGATGTGTTGAAGATTTTTGTTAGTGGCACACTCAACATCTCTGCTCCCTCTCTAAGGACCCACGGAGAAATGTTGTCAGGTCCCACCGTTTTTGAGGTATCGAGTTCACATAGCAGCTTCTTCACTTCCTCCTAGGTTGTGTGTATTTCATCCAGCACTTGTTGGTATACCTCCCTATTCTGAATTCCTGGAGTCCTTCCTGTCTCCTCTGTAAATACTTCTTTAAATCTCATGTTGAGCTCCTCACATACCTCTTGGTCGTTTCTTGTGAACTTCCCAACTTCCTTCCTCAGCCTTATTACCTGGACCTTGACTGCTGTTTTCCTCCTGATGTGTCTATACAACAGCTTCGGGTCAGACTTGACTTTTGATGCTATATCATTTCGTATTGTCGCTGAGCCTCCCTTCTTACCTGTGCATATTCGTTTCTTGCTCTTCGGCTAATCTCTTTATTTTCCTGGGTCCTTTGTCTTCTGTACTTTTTCCATTCTCTGGTGCACTTAGTTTTTGCCTCCCTGTACCTTTGGGTGAACCAAGGACTCGTTCTGGTCTTCCCATTACTTCTGTTTCCCTTGGGGACAAACCTCTCCTCTGCCTCTTTGCATTTGGTTGTCACATATTCCATCATTTCTTTTACTGGTTTTCCTGCCAATTCTCTCTCCCACTGAACGTCTTGTAGGAAGTTCCTCATGCTTGTGTAGTCCCCCCTTTTGTAGTTTCGTTTCTCCCTTCCTATTCCTGCTCCCCTCTCCACTTGAAGCTCAACTATATAATCAAAACACAGAACGAAATGATCTCTCGCTCCAAGGGGCCTTTCATACGTGATATCCTCGATGTCTGAACTACTCAAGGTGAATACTAGGTCCAGTCTTGCTGGATCATCCTCACCTCTCTCTCTGGTAGTGTCTCTAACATGTTGATGCACGAGGTTTTCCAGTACCACATCCATCATCTTGGCTCTCCATGATTCAGGACCCCCAAAGGGCTCCAGGTTTTCCCAATCAATCTCTTTGTGATTGAAATCACCCATAACTAGCAACTTTGCTCTCCCTGTGTGGGCTCTTCTGGCCACCTCGGCTAGTGTGTCAACCATTGCTCTGTTGCTCTCGTCGTATTCTTCTCTTGGCCTCCTGCAGTTCTGTGGCGGGTTGTACATTACAGCAATTACCACCTTATGGCCCTCAGACTGGATTGTTCCTACTATGTAGTCCCTTTCGCCCATTCCATCCATTCCTTCCACTTCCTCAAATCCCCACCTGTTCTTAATGAGCAGTGCAACTCCTCCTCCCCTCTGCTCCCTCTATCTTTCCTGAGGATTTGATATCCGGGTGGAAAGATTGCATCTGTTATCATCCTGGTGAGTTTCGTTTCTGTGAGTGCTATTATGTCTGGGGATGTCTCCTTTATTCTTTCATGCCACTCCTCACATTTATTTGTTATACCATCTGCATTTGTATACCAAACCTTCAACTTCTTTTCTAAAACCGTAGTCAGGGGGGTACGTTGGGGTTGGGAAAGTGGGAGACCTGATGAGGAACTATGGGTGGTTGGTGTGAAGGTGGAGTTTGTAATGAGGTGGGTGGAAGCATGTGTGTTTTGGTTTAGATTGTTTGGTTGCATTGGGGTTGTCCAGGTTGGGGGACATCTGAAGGTATTTGAGCTTCCTCCTGAGTCTGGGTTCTCCTGTCCATCTCTCTTTCCTCCTTTTGTTTCTGTACCCTCTCTTTCAGTTTCTGTCTTTCTTCTCGTGTTCTGTCGCGGTTGAGATACACATTCCGGTAATCTGACATATCCCTTAGTCTTACTTTCTCCTGCAGAATCCTGTTTCAAGTCAATTCCGCCTTGAAAATCACTTTGACTGGCCGGATTCTTCCTCTTGCAAACCCCCCTATTCTCAGAAAATTTGCCAGCTGGGTCATGTCATCTCCTATTGCTTTCATGATGCTTTCAATTGCTTTTTTCTCCCCTTGTCTTCTTGCTTCATAACTTCCCACAGTGTGGGAGTTACTGAGGTAATGAATCAATTAGAGGGGAAACAAATTAGAGAGGGAGATAATGAGGTAGTGAAGCAGTGAATTAATGAGTGGGGCAGTGAATTAGAGACAGAGGGAGAGGCAGAGATGGGGAGGCAGTTAGGCATATGGCCACCAGTCTGGGTCCCAGGCCATCCCCATGACTACCATCCTACCCCCATTCCCTGGGAGGAGCGAAGGCCTACCTTCTTTATTCCCAGCCTACCACCCTTCAATTTCCTTCCCTTTGTTGGGGATAAGGCCTCCCTCATTGGCTAGGTTACTATCCACCCACTTTTCTTATCCCAATCTCCCTGCCTGCCTGACAACCACTCACCAACTAACATAACGTAAATAATAAATTGACCCCTTTACCAATACAGTCATACCCTGATTTACGTCATTTCGGCCTACGTCCAATACGCATTTATGCCACTTTTCTAGAGTAAATTTCAGTTCAGCAAACATCATTACGTCTGACTTTACATCACTCAGCAACATCACTTACATCATAATTTTTTAATTGTGTTCATTATTCTTTAAAAAATATGACTAAAATGAATTTTAAGTGTTCTTTAAAGGTTTAGCCATAGTTATATTATTTTGCTAGTTATTTATGCTAGTTTTACAGTTTGTCATCATTTTAAGGTATTTTTAAGGCATTATGTCCGGTTTGTCAAAACCGAGCTACATCACAGCTCTTGGAACCAATTAATTATGTATGGCAGAGTATACATGGAATGTATACTCCACGTATACCCTGTCCTTCCCTAGAGAGGGTTTCGGGAATCAACGCCCCCATGGCCCGGTCTGTGACCAGGCCTCCTGGTGGATCAGGGTCTGATCAACCAGGCTGTTACTGCTGGCCACACACATACTGACATATGAACCACAGCCTGGCTGATCAGGTACTGACTTTAGGTGCCTGTCCTTTGCTTTCTTGAAGACAGCCAGTGGTTTACTGGCAGGCAGTTGAACAGTCTTGAGCCCCTGACACTTATTGTGTTATCTCTTAGATTACTCATGCTTTTTATTGGGGGGATGTTGCATCTCTTGCCCATTCTTTTGCTTTCATAGAGAATGATTTTTGTGTGAAAATTTGAGACTAGTCCCTCCAGGGTTTTCCAAGTGTATATTATCATGTATCTTTCTCGTCTACATTTCAGGGAATACAAATCAACAGACTTAACCATTCCCTGTACATTCTCCAGGTCTGCATTTTCGCCTACCTTGAAAGGGGGCCGTTAGTGTTCAGCAATATTCCAGCCTAGAGAGAACAAGTAATTTGAAGAGAACCATCATGGGTTTGGCATCCCTAGTTTTGAAGGTTCTCATTAACCATCCTATCATTTTCTTAGCAGATGTGATAGAAACATTGTTGTGATCTTTGAAAGTGAGATCTTTTGATATTATTACTTCTAGGTCTTTCACATTAGTGTTTTGCTCTATTGTGTGTTTGGAATTTGTTTTATACTCCAATACGGTTTTATTTCCTCGAGTTTTCCACATTGGAGTAATCAAAATTTCTCTTCATTGAACTTCATGTTGTTTTCCACGGATCATTCAAAGATTTGGTCGATGTCCTCTTGGAGTCTTTCAGTGTCTTTAATGGATGACACCATCATGCAAATTCAGGTGTCATTCACAAAGGAAGACACAGTGCTGTGGCTTACATATCTGTCTATGTCAGATATGAGGATAAGGAACAGGATGGGGGCAAGTACAGTGGACCCCCGAGTTTCGTAAAAACTTCACTCCTGAAGTCTGCTCAAGTGCCATTACCGAACGAATTTACCCCCTTAAGAAAAAATGTCACGTAGGTTAGTCTATTTCAGACCCCCAAAAATACTTTTCCACAAGCACTTACAATATTATACTTGCATAAATGTACGATTTCCGGGGTTTACGAAACTCGGGGGTCCACTGTACAGTGCCTTGTAGAACCGAGCTTTTCACTGTAGCCGCCTCAGACTTTACTCTGCTTACTATTACTCTCTGTGTTCTATGTGTTACAAAGTTATAGATCCATATACCAACTTTTCCTGTTATTACTTTATCACGCATTTTGTGCACTATTACACCACGGTCGCACCTGTCGAAAGCTTTCACGAAGTCTGTGTGTAATACTTCTGCATTTCGTTTGTCCTTGTCATAGTGGTCCAGTAGTTGGGACAGGCAGAAGTGGCCTGTTCTAAACCTGTTGCCCTGGGTTGTGTAACTGATGGGTATCTAGGTGGATGGCAATCTTGCTTCTTAGAACCCTATCAAAGATTTAGTATTAAATGGGACATTGGTGCTATTGGTCTGTAATTCTCTGCAATTGCTTTACTGCCACCTTTGTGAAGGGGGCTATGTCTGTTGTTTTTAGTGACTGTGAGATGACCCGTGACCATGCTCCCTCTCCATAGAATGCTAAAGGCACATGAAAGGGGCTTCTTGCAGTTCTTGATGAACATGGAGTTCCAGGAGTCTGGGCCTGGGGCCGAGTGCAATTACATGTCATTTATTGTTTTTTCGAAGTTTTGTGGTAATAGGATTATATCTGAGATTTTTGGATTGACCAAATTTTGAGTCATGGTAATAAAAATTTCATTTAGATTTTTTATTCTTAGTCCGGTTAATGGCTCGCTAAACACTGAGTCATATTGGGACTTTAGTATCTCACTCATTTCTTTGCTGTCATATATGTAAGTATTTACCAAATAAGGTAAGCTCCGTAACATGTTATACATGAATGGTATAAAATACCGGTATTGTATACCATTCATGTACAACCATGAGTTTTGGTTAAAATATTTAATTTTGAATATTTCTAGGGTTGTTTTAAAGATTTTTTGGTTCTTTCTTAGTGTCAGACATACAAGTGAAAAATTGAGATGATATTGGTAAGTTTCAGACTGGAAGTGGCCTGAAACAAGATTCAAAGTGGCAGAAGCAGTCAATTTTTGGCAGTTTTTCCAAGGAAGTGTAGAGGGTTTTTCCCCCTTCTCAATCGGTTTTCTGGATTTGTACTTGGTTGACTTCAGTTACTGGGATGACATAAACCATAACAAAGCAGTCTTGATTATATTTTATCAACCAAAAAATAAGAGGAAAAATAAGTAATTTTTTTTTTGTGTGTGTGTAATTCAAAATACAGTAGACCCCCGAGTAACGGTCCGACCGAATAACGGTTATTTCGTGTAAAGGTTGCTTTTTACGGTCAATATTTGTCTCGTGTAGCATTTTGGACTCGTGTAGCGGTCCGTACCAGACCTGTCCGCCTGTCTGCGCTTGCGCGCCTCACCCCACAGGACGCCAGTCTAGCGTTGTTTACACTTGAGTGAACAATACCCAGCGCGCTCTTTCAAACATTCACAATACATTTGTTGTGTTTATTGGTGGTTTAGTGATTGTCACTGTGAAATAAGTCACCATGGGTCCAAAGAAGCTTCCTAGTGGCACCGCAGTGGTAGCATTCATGCAGGGAGTGTAGCATTCATGCAGGGAGTGTAGCATTCATGCAGGGAGTGTAGCATTCATGCAGGGAGTGTAGCATTCATGCAGGGAGTGTAGCATTCATGCAGGGAGTGTAGCATTCATGCAGGGGAGATTTGTAGCATTCATGCAGGAGTGTAGCATTCATGCAGGGAGTGTAGCATTCATGCAGGGAGTGTAGCATTCATGCAGGGAGTGTAGCATTCATGCAGGGAGTGTAGCATTCATGCAGGGAGTGTAGCATTCATGCAGGGAGTGTAGCATTCATGCAGGGAGTGTAGCAGGCATGCAGGGAGTGTAGCATTCATGCAGGGAGTGTAGCAGGAATGCAGGGAGTGGGGATTCCCCTTCCAAACACTAACCCCTCCCCCTGTCCTCCTCCCTATCTTCCAGATGCTAGCAACTCTCTTCAATGAAGGTAAGTAAATGTTATTTTAAATGTTTAATTATAAATTTAATACATATTACATGTACAGTGGCACCTCGACTTACGATATTTTTTCATTCCAGAATAATACTGTTCAAGTGCCATTACCAAACGAATTTATCCCCATAAGGAATGATGTAAAATAGACTAGTCCTTTTAGACCCCCAAAATTACACTTACAAAAGCATTTAAAAAAATAAACTTACATAAAAGGGTGAGTTTGGGGACCATCGTAAGTCGAGGTACCACTGTACTACTTTATATATATGTACTATTTATAATTGTTTTATGAATGTAAATTAATTTTTTGTGAATATTTTTGGATGTCTGGAACGGATTAATTATATTTACATTATTTCTTATGGGAAATAAGATTTCGAATTACGAAGTTTTCGTGTTGAGGTCTAGCTCCTGGAACGGATTAAGATCGTTAATCGAGGGACCACTGTAGAGGGACATGATTAATGAAATATGGGGACATGATTAATGAACTGAGGGAAGATTGCTTTAGTTGCTGAAATACTTAAAAAAATTGTTTTTTATTTTATTTTTAAACTGAAATTTGTTGAAATAGTTCTGTTAGTTAAATGAGCACATTTTTGTGATCAATAAAGAGTAACAAAGGCAAGCTAGCAACAAAAGGCATGAATTGGGTTGGCTGGAGCAGTGAATTTACCAAAAATATGCCTCAAACCTGGGCAAGATTACTGTTCCATAAAGTGCTCCCCACCTTCCAAATTCTTGCCTGCATAATTCTATAAATAATTTTCAGTTATTTTAGAAGATAAAAATATTTTATAGTTATTTTCAAAAAATGGCAACAATGAACAACATGTAACTATTCATTACATTTTCTCAAACTAGAAACAACAGTGCATGTTATACAGTAGGGCCCCACTTATACAGCAGGTTAGGTTCCAGGCTACTGCCGGAAAGCAGACATCACCGGAAAGCAGAACGCCATTTTTTCCACTTATAAATGCAGTGGACCCTCGGTTTTCGTTGAAAATTCTTTCCAGAATGCTGTTCAAGTGCCGTTACCGAACGAATTTGTTCCCATAAGGACAAATGTAAATTAGATTAGTCGTTTCAGACCCCAAAAAATATACTTACAAAAGCTCTTACAAAAATACACTTACATAATTGTTCAAGTTTGAAGGTGAACGAAAACCGAGGTTCCACTGTAAATGCCAGACAACAAATTTACACTAACTTAAATTAGTAATAGAACTTGGCATTTAAAAAAACACAATTAAAAGTTAAATACATACACAGTACATTCATTACTCACGTTAAAATATTTGTAGTCTTAATGTAGGGCGAGTGGTGAGTAGTACTATTTGTAGGAAGTCAGGTGTAGGTAGCCCTGGCTCCCCGTCCCAAACTTAATATACGATATTTAAAGCAGCCCAGAGAGATAAAATATACATACGGTACACTCATTATTTACCTTAAAATAAGTGTAGTCTTAATGTAGGATGAGAGGTGAGTAGTATTTATTTGTAGGAAGTCAGGTGTAGGTAGCCAGCAGATGTAGCTGTGTAGTCCACCTGGCTACATAGCTGCACCTACCTACCTACATAGCTACACAATATTTAATGCGGCCCAAGAGCCACATTATTAGTACCATTGACATACCTTGTTCACTGAGTTAATCGTTTCTAACAACTACCTTTAGATGCCATCATAAACGATGGGAGAAGTAATGAATAATTCATGCCAAGAATTGTAAACAAAAGCTTTGTGTTAAGGGGAGAATCTGGGCTAAACACAGATTCATACATGTTTTCTCTGGTGCTGGACCAGAGAAAATGTAATGTTTTCCCTCTGCCCAACTTCCACACCTCCATAGCATATAAACATAGCATGTTTATATGCTATGTAACGTGTTTCTTATATAATTTTGAAGAAAATATCATAGATGGACTAATGAAAATGTCTATATTAACATAAAATAAGACATTTAATATGCCCAAGAGTGATTATTATTACGTATTAGTACGTATTATTACTATGGCATTAAGACTAGAGGGACACTCTTAGTGATTTTAATGTGTACCTGCATGCCAGTACTGTGTGTAAGTATATTTAGGTACAGGTACACATAAGTATAATTATCAAGAGTACAGTGGACCCTCAGATTTCGTTGAAAATTCTTTCCAGAATGCTGTTCGAGTGCCGTTACCGAACGAATTTGTTCCCATAAGTACAAATGTAAGTTAGGTTAGTCATTTCAGACCCCCAAAAATGCACTTACAAAAGCTCTTACAAAAATACACTTACATAACTGTTCGAGTTTGGAGGTGAACGAAAACCGAGGGTCCACTGTACGTATAAAATATGCAATAACTTTAAAACACTTGAAATTTTGGAAAGTTTCCAGACATAATAGAGATGTGCTCACAGAGTACAGTGGTACCCCGGTTTACGATGGTCCCCAAACTCACCCTTTTATGTAAGTTTATTTTTTTAAATGCTTTTGTAAGTGTAATTTTGGGGGTCTAAAAGGACTAGTCTATTTTACAACTTTTCTTAAGGAGATAAATTCGTTTGGTAATGGCACTTGAACAGCATTCTGGAATGAAAAAATATCGTAAACCGGGGTACCACTGTATGTAAACAAACTGGGTGGGACACACCATATTAAAAAGACAGGGAGCCATATACAGTGGAGCCTCGTGCTTTGTGAATTTCACCTTTCGGTAACTTTTTTCTTCAAAATATAGCCTCGCGGTTCGTGATTTGCCTCACAATTCATCGGTGGTATGGTACACGTCCAAGAGTGGCCTCCACTGTCCGTGCGCACTCAAAGGTGCCCCACACACCATTCAGAGGCAGTCTGGCATTGTTTCTCCACGAGTGACCATCACCCGACGTGTTCATAAGATACATTTCATAATATTCCATTCTTTTTTGTGCTTGCAACTACTAAATAAGCCACCATGGGCCCAAAGAAAGCTTCTAGTGCCAGCCCTTTGGTAAAGAAGGTGAGAAACAATAGAATTAAAGAAAGAAATCACTGCAAAATATGAAAGTGGTGTGTGTGTGTGGGGCCGACCTTGCCATGATGTACGGCAAACCCCCATTCAACCATCATTTCCATCATGGCAAAGAAAAAGGAAATCAAGGAAGTTGCTGTTGCAAAAGTGGTAGATATGCTCAAAAATACTTGAAGATGTTGAGAATTTGTTGTTGGTGTGGATCACCGAGAAACAGTTAGCGGGAGATAGTGTTATGCAGTCAATAATTTGTGAAAAGGAAAGGCAGTTGCATGCCGATCTCGTAAAGAAAATGCCTGGAATGAGTGCTGATGTTAATGAATTGGTCACGAGGAAAATTTTCTTTGATTGGTTCAATGAAGTGTTTGGCCCGAGTGTGAAAAAAATACCACCTGGAAAAGAAATTGCCACTCAAGTGCCTCCTGGTAATGGGCAATGCTCCTGCTCATCCTCCAGACTTGGATGATCAAATGGTGGAGGATTTTAGTTTCATCACAGTAAAGTTCTTGCCCCCTAATACCACTCCTCTCATCCAGCCCATAGACCAGCAGATCATTTCAAACTTCAAAAAACTCTACCCCAAAGCAATGTTTCAAAGGTGCTTTCATGTGACCTCAGACACTCAATTGACCCTAAGAGAGTTCTGGAAAAATCACTTCAGTATCCTCCATTGCATAAACCTTAAAGGTAAGGCTTGGCAGGAAGTGACTTCTAGGACTTTGAACTCTGCTTGGAGAAAATAGTAGCCAGATTGTGTCCTTGACAAAGATTTTGAAGGGTTTGAGGCTGACCCTGTTGACCCTATGCCAGTTGTGGAATGTATTGTGGCATTGGGGAATTCCATGGGGTTGGATGTGAGTGGCCAGGATGTGGAAGAGTTGGTGGAGGACCACAGTGAAGAGCTAACCACTGAAGAGCTGCAAGACCTTCATCTGCAACAGCAACAGAGCACAGCTGAGGAAATTGCTTCACAGGAGCAGGAACAGAGAGGAAAGAAGGTGCCTTCTTCAGAGATTAAGGAGATTTGTGCAATGTGGAGTAGGGTGCAAACATTTATGGAGGAACATCACCCAAACAAAGCTGTTACAGGCCGTGTCTGCGACATGTTCAATGACAATGTTGTGTCCCATTTTAGGTAAATTTTAAAGAGACGCCAGAAACAGAGCTCTCTGGAACAATTTTTTGAGCGAC
Organism: Cherax destructor; assembly: GCA_009830355.1. Classification (NCBI taxonomy): domain Eukaryota; kingdom Metazoa; phylum Arthropoda; class Malacostraca; order Decapoda; family Parastacidae; genus Cherax; species Cherax destructor. The sequence continues at coordinate 17,672 of WNWK01013354.1, forward strand.
AGGGGGCCAGTGACTCTTAAGCTGGTCCTAGTGGTATTAAAAAACAAAGAAGGGAAGTAACCCCGGAAAAGGACTTGGTACCTGAAGTCTTTATGGAAGGGGATTCCCCTTCCAAAAATAGTGTAATTTCTCCATCCTCTCCCCTCCTCCAGTCTTCTGGTAGGGCTGCATCTGCTCTGGTTGCCACCTCCCTAGTTAAGAACAATAATAATTTTTTTGAACTAGGCATAAGAATTAACAACTGGGCGTCTACACTGCAAACTGAATTGTTTGCAATCCTAATAGCACTAAAGCTAACTTATGACACTGAGCTTGACTCTATCATCATTACTGATTCTATGTCATCATTGAAGGCTCTTGACTCATATAATGACTCTAACAGCATGCTCATTGGAGAAGCCAGGTATAGATACTCAAAAATCCAGGACAAAGGAATTAATGTACAATTGCTATGGATTCCATCACACATTGGATTACTCCTTCATGATAAAGTTGATATGTTAGCCAAGAAGAGCACCCATAAGGAGAATGTAGAATATAACTTTGGTATATCTGTGTCTAGCATTAGGAATAATATTAGGAGAGAAATAAATAATGAAAATGATAGCTATAGGAATGCAGTTAGAAACCTGAGTAGATCTATAACCCACTATGATAACATGAACGTAGATAAGTATGTTTATGGAGCAACTTGCAATGTGAACAGACTGACTGATGTTGTAGTGGCCAGGCTTAGGCTTGGCTACAAGTACTTCTGGCAGTTTGGGAGATACACAGATGATGATCAAACTAAATGCAAATTATGTGATCAGGCATATGGTCACTGTCTTTAACACTATGTGCTGAATTGTCCACTTATTGAGGAATATAGAGATAGACAGTATAATAACCTATGTGACATGTCAAGATATCTTATTAGTGAAGGTAGGATACCACTTATACTAAGCAAATTTCCTAAATTTGCTTGTAACAGATAAGTGAACTGTAGATATAAATCCAAATTAATTTTTATTATTATTAACACATCAGCCGATTCCCACCAAGGCAGGGTGGCCCGAAAAAGAAAAACCTTCATCATCATTCACTCCATCGCTGTCTTGCCAGAGGGGTGCTCATGATAATGCAAGCACAGATGGGCATGTTTGTGGAGCAACTTGCAATGTGAACAGACTGACTGATGTTGTAGTGGCCAGGCTTAGGCTTGGCTACAGGTACTTCTGACAGTTTGGGAGACACAGATGATGATAAAACTAAATGCAAATTATGTGATCAGGCATATGGTCACTGTCTTGAACACTATGTGCTTAATTGTGCACTTATTGAGGAATATAGAGATAGACAGTATAATAACCTATGTGACATGTCAAGATATCTTATTCATGAAATAAGATACCAATTGTACTAAGCAAATTTCCTAAATTTGCTTGTAACAGATAATTGAAATGTAGATATAAACCCAAATGTACAATTGTTAACCCCTTTGGGGCCATCCACAGGATGGATATGGGGTGCACAATAAACTAGCCACTTCGGTGGCAAAATCTAATCTCCCCTCCTCCCGTCTTAAATACACCAACAAGAGTCTTCAATAAAGGTAAGTGATGTTATTATTGTTTTATACTTGATTTCTCATTGTTTTTTGTATGTAAATCTATATTTAATCTGAAAAAAAAAAAATTTTAATACTTTTGGGTGTCTAGAACGGATTAATTGGATTTACCTTATTTCTTATGGGGAAAATGGTTTCGCCATTTGTGAATTTCACCCTTCGGCAGACTCTAGAACGGATTAATCATGAAACTCAAGGGTCCACTGTAAAGAGTTTTGGTCATAATTTGAAATTGCAGTATTAGCGGAACACCGTAAAGCGGGGCCCTACTGTATATGTAGGACACACATCCAGTGCTCAAGCATATCTTTGATATACTGTACCACGTATACAACTCAACTTGTTTAGAAATTCTTACTGAAGAGGCCAAAAATATGGAACTATCTCCCTGAAGACGTAAAAAAGTTATTTATTTTCCAACTGCTTCAAAAAAAATATTGAAAAAAAAAAACTCTTGAATTTAATGTAAATTTTACATACAGTAGATCGTCATTTAGCACGGTAGTTTTTTTTTTATTATTAACACATCAGCCGATTCCCACCAAGGCAGGGTGGCCCGAAAAAGAAAAACTTTCATCATCATTCACTCCATCACTGTCTTGCCAGAGGGGTGCTTTACACTACAGTTATAAAACTGCAACATTAACACCCCTCCTTCAGAGTGCAGACACTGTACATCCCATCTCCAGGACTCAAGTCCGGCCTGCCGGTTTCCCTGAATCCCTTCATAAATGTTACTTTGCTCACACTCCAACAGCACGTCAAGTATTAAAAACCATTTGTCTCCATTCACTCCTATCAAATACGCTCACACATGCTTGCTGGAAGTCCAAGCCCCTCGCACACAAAACCTCCTTTACCCCCTCCCTCCAACCTTTCCTAGGCCGACCCCTACCCCACCTTCCCTCCACTACAGATTTATACACTCGAAGTCATTCTGTCTCGTTCTATTCTCTCTACATGTCCGAATCACCTCAACAACCCCTCCTCAGCTCTCGGGATAATAGTTTTGGTAATCCCGCACCTCCTCCTAATTTCCAAACTCTGAATTCTCTGCATTATATTCACACCACACATTGACCTCAGACATGAAATCTCCACTGCCTCCAGCCTTCTCCTCATTGCAGCATTCATCACCCATGCTTCACACCCATATACGTTCCTGAAAACGTCGTGTTAGATAATTTCGTGTTAAATAATTAAAAGAACTTATGGGAAAAATAGGGTTACGTTCCTGGGAGTCCCCAAAAAGCCAAACAAGTTTTTTTTAGACCAACAGATCTTGCAAAAATTGAAGGTGAATATGTAATTGTAGTTCATTGTCGTGATATATTACTGCTTAAGACTACAAATGCAATAGAAATAATAGTATTTCTTACCTTAAATTGTGGGTAATGATGTTTGTGGATGGTAGTGAAGAGTGGATATGGATGGTGTGGCCCTACTGGGCTGAGGTGGATGCTTGTTGGTTGTCGGTAGAAGTGGATGGTAGAGGTTCTGGTGCTGAAGTCGATGGTTGTATTGGAGTGTGCATAAATTCTGTAATGGATCTCTGGGCTCTTTTATTCTGCATTACATTATTCAGCTGACGGTAAGGCATCATCAGCTGGTCTAGACCCCGTTTCAAAGCCCTGCTTCTAGCTTTGTCAGGGTCCTCTTCAGTGAAAAAGTCTGCAATTTTACCAATATTATGGAACTGCTGCAATGTTAACTGTTTTTCTTCAGGTTCTTCATCTTCTTCTGTTATCTCCCTCCCTTGTATCTGTGCATCGAACTCTGCCAACATTTCCTCTGGACTCCTGTCTTCATCATCATCTTCTAAGAGTTCATTCACATCATCTTCATTCATATCTTCAAAACCATCACCTGGTAATCTCCTTGCCAGCTGAACAATTTCCTGAACCTGACTCTCAAGCAAGGGAAAACCAGTGAAACAATTAACTACAGAAGGCCATAACTTTCCCCAGCCTGCATTTAATGTTGATTGGGGCACTTCATTCCATGCACTTCTAGCATAGCTGATGGCATCTGCAATGTTAAATTTACTCCAGAAGCTTGGTACTGCCAGGTTGGAGTCAGAGTCCATTGATGCAACTAGTTTTTTTTTAATTTTTTTTGTGTAGTTACACTTGAATGTCTGAATAACTCCCCGGTCAAATGGTTGTATCAGAGATGTTGTATTTGGAGGTAAAAATACAACTTTTACATGTGGGGTCACATCCAGCAAAGCTTGTGGATGAGTACAGGAATTATCAAGAATGAAGAGAGCCTTGAATGCAAGGTTCTTGCTGTGTAGGTAAAACTTGACTTCAGGAATAAAGTGATGCTTAAACCAGTCAATAAATATTTCCTCTGTCATCCATGCTGACTGGTTTGACCTCCAAATTACTGGTAAGGTGTTTTTATCTACACCTTTCAAAGCACGAGGATTCTTAGAGCAGTAAATAACCATGGGCTTACACTTGAAATCACCTGACGCATTACCGCAAAGGAGCAAGGTGAAGCGATCCTTTTCTACCTTGAAGCCCGGTGCACTTTTCTCTTGCTGACATATAAGTTCGTGTTGGCATTTTCTTCCAGAAAACACCTGTCTCGTCAGCATTAAACACTTGATGTGGCTCATAGCCACCCTCAGAAATAAGTTCCTGAAATTCAGCAGGGAAATTACTTGCTGCTGTATGATCAGCTGAAGCACTTTCACCAGAAAACTTAATACAGTGGTACCTCGACTTACGATGGTCCCCAAACTCACCCTTTTATGTAAGTTTATTTTTTTAAATGCTTTTGTAAGTGTAATTTTGGGGGTCTAAAAGGACTAGTCTATTTTACATCATTCCTTATGGGGATAAATTCGTTTGGTAATGGCACTTGAACAGCATTCTGGAATGAAAAAATATCGTAAGTCGAGGTACCACTGTGGTAAACATACACTCGTTTTCAGGCCTTCCTTCCTTATCACACACTGCTTTAAACAACTGTAAGGCCTTTTCCCTAATTAAGAGAAAATTAAGTGGTGCACCTTTCTTTGTTTTCTGTTCGATAAACTCAAGCAACAAGTTTTCAGTTTTATTTACTTGTTGGGACCTACGTGTCATTCTTTTCATGAGCTCACATTTTGGATTATTTATTACACAAGCTCGTATATTCGCCTCATTCTTCCTAATCGTACGAACTGACGCTTCATTAAGGCCATAGGCCCTCACTATATCCACCACACGTGAGCCACTCTTAAGCTTATATAATATCTCGATTTTCTTTGAAATTCCTAGACTTGAACGCTTAAACTTTTTCTTATCACTTGCTGGAACACTTGTATGCTTACTGGGTGCCATGATTGATTGGTATATTTATCAAAATGCAATGAAAATGAGGAAATGAATGTAAATATACAGAGCGAGCTTCCCGATTATTATCGTCCTGCACGTGTATGAACCAAACTGAACGCTGGGAGGGATGCGTGGGTGGGTGAGGGTGGCGAGGGATAGCAGTAGAACTCCCCCACTGACTCAATGGTTTAACCCACCGCGGGCGACCGCGCGCTCAAAATTTTTTCCCCTCCAGCCGAACCGTGTAATATCTTTACGTCATGTTAGATAATAATGTGTCGCAAATCTTCAATCGTGCAATACCCGTAACGTGCAACATAATCTCGAGCTAAATGACGTTCTACTGTACGTACATACAGTGGAACCCCGAGTAACGTACACCTTGTAAATCGTACAATTATGTAAGTATAATATTGTAAGTGCTTTTGTAAGTGTATTTTTGGGGGTCTGAAATGGACTAACCTACTTGACATTATTTCTTAAGGGAGTAAATTCGTTCGGTAATGGCACTTGAGCTGGCTTCTGGAATGAAGTTTTTACGTTACTCGGGGTTCCACTGTATATTAAGGTAGCCTGCCACACCTTTCATATGAATTATGTTCCTGAAATTGGAGCTATTCAAAAAAAAAAAAAAAAAAAGGGATTTGCAGAACAAACAGCATCACTGCCGATAATAGGCGGCAGGGCATTCGCAAATGTTCGAAGGTCACGAAAGTGGAACTCACGAATGTGGAGGGCCTCCTGTACTTAAATGGAGACCCTTTGGAAATCAATACAGGTCGGCCATCACTAATCCGGCAATCAGTTATCTGGCACCAATTTCGGCTAGCATAATTTCAAATTTCATAATTATACTGACTCAAATTTCATCATTATACTGACTCAGAAATTGTGCAGATGATTGTAAATCCACAGCAGCAAGCCAGTGGAGGAGAAAGCAGTGATGAAAATGAGGAAGATGTAGCAGAAAGTCTCTATTGATAGGTTAATTCAGTTCGACAGGTGAACTGCTAAAAGGTCTAGAGCAACGCAGTTTTATAAGTGAACAAGAAATAATGAATGTTTACATTCTGCAGGATAAACTAATCAAAGAAAGGCCAAAATATAAGTGTATTCTAACTTAACCACTCTGTAATACAGCAAATTCACTAATCCGGCAAACTACAGGTCCCAACGATGCTGGATTAGTGATGGCCGACCTGTACCAAAAAGCTGATTCCTAACCAGAATGAATTCATAACAAAAGATAATATACACAAATAACCTGAACATAGGAGACTGAAACTTAAGACGACATTTTGGTCCAACAGAAATATCATCATAACTTTCTTTCCTATGTGTAGGTTATTTGTGTATTGTTCCAGCCATGGTATTGTGCCCTTTTTATTCTACAACACTACCTTTGTCATCTTTAACCCTTTGGGGGTCGGTGCCGTACTAGTACGTTTTACGAGCAGGGGTTGGTGCCGTACTAGTACGCGTAAATTCTAGCGGCCTCAAATTAAGTGGGAAACGGCTGGTAGCCATACATATGAAAGAATGGGTCTATGTGGTCAGTGTGCGCAGTATAAAAAAAAATCCTGCACCACACACTGCATAATGAGAGAAAAAAAACTCCGACCGTATTTTTTCGTTTAAAACAGCGACTTTGCAGTCTATTTTCGTATGGTATTTATTGATGTATTCTCGTTTTCTTGGTCTCATTTGATAGAATGGAAGATATATTACAGAAATAGAGATGATTTTGATTGGTTTGACAATGACAAGTACCTTGAAATTGAGCTCAAAGTAGCGAAAATGTTCGATTTTTGACGATGTTCAAGAGTAAACAAATCACACCATGCGTCCAATATACATCAACTGGCGAGTCTAATATTCACGCACAAGTGCTCCGATATTATTTATACCATTTATACAATGATGCAATTGCATACATAACAGTAAATCTTCTATTTTTTGTGAGAATAAAAATTCAAAATGAAAAGTAAAAGTAATGTAAGAGGGGCCTGGAGACGAGACTAATGAACAGAGAATATGTTATTTTAGTGCCAGGAATGTCTGCCTTGTTTATTCTGGACCATATTTTGAAATTGGCATCGTTTGAAATTTGTGTGAAATTGGCCAAATTGCCATTTTCTGACCACTATTTTGGATAGTTGAAATTGGTAAATAGGCAGTTTCTTGTACTCAATCGATAGAAGAAATGGAGTTCTAGCGAAATAGCTATAATTTTAGTAGACTGAAACATTGAAATTTGCCAAAAATAGGGCTCAAAGTGGGCGAAATCGCCAATGCGTAAATGTCATCGATACCGCTAACTTCGCGAAAGCATAATTCTGTTAGTTTTCGATCAAAATTCTCTATCATTCCATAAGAATTTTTTTTTTTTTTTTCCAAAAAAATTTCGACCCCAGGAAGAGGTTTCCGAGAAGGCCTGTCGACCCCCAAAGGGTTAATCCTAATTCAGTTGGCCTCATTAACCTAGCCAATGTTAAACTACCTGGATGGTGATAAACAAATTAACACAATTCATAATACTAAAACTTATTAAATGTCTGGGAATAAAGCCAAAAATGAACAATTAAACAAAAAGATGAAAGACAAGACTGAAAGACAAGGGGAAAATTCTTCAATGTCCACCTCAAATCAGAACCCCTGATGATATCATGGAGATTAGGAGGAGAGGTGCAGGATTACTAACAATTCCAGAGAGCTGAGGAGGGGTTGTTGAGGTGGTTTGAACATTTAGAGAGGGTGGAACAAAATAGAATGATTTGGACATATATATATACCCACTATGATAACAAGAACGTAGATAAGTATATTTATGGAGCAACTTGCAATGTGAACAGACTGACTGATGTTGTAGTGGCCAGGCTTTGGCTTGGCTACAAGTACTTCTGGCAGTTTGGGAGATACACAGATGATGATCAAACTAAATCCAAATTATGTGATCAGGCATATGGTCACTGTCTTGAACACTATGTGCTGAATTGTCCACTTATTGAGGAATATAGAGATAGACAGTATAATAACCTATGTGGCATGTCAAGATATCTTATTAGTGAAGGTAGGATACTACTTATACTAAGCAAATTTCCTAAATTTGCTTGTAACAGATAAGTGAACTGTAGATATAAATCCAAATTAATTTCCATGAACGTGACTATCTGTGTTCATGATAATGCGAGCACAGATGGGCATGTTTGTGGAGCAACTTGCAATGTGAACAGACTGACTGATGTTGTAGTGGCCAGGCTTAGGCTTGGCTACAGGTACTTCTGACAGTTTGGGAGACACAGATGATGATCAAACTAAATGCAAATTATGTGATCAGGCATATGGTCACTGTCTTGAACACTATGTGCTTAATTGTGCACTTATTGAGGAATATAGAGATAGACAGTATAATAACCTATGTGACATGTCAAGATATCTTATTCATGAAATAAGATACCAATTGTACTAAGCAAATTTCCTAAATTTGCTTGTAACAGATAATTGAAATGTAGATATAAACCCAAATGTACAATTGTTAACCCCTTTGGGGCCTAGTGCCTAGGCCTTTTGTGTATCCATATGCTCTTGCACTACCGTCCACAGGATGGATATGGGGTGCACAATAAACTAGCCACTTCGGAGGCAAAATCTAAAAATCTGTAGTGGAGGGAAGGCAGGGCAGAAGTCATCCTAGGAAAGGTTGGAGGGAGGTGGGTAAAAGAAGTTTTGTGTGCGAAGGGCTTAGACATCCTGCAAGAGTGTGAGTACAGTGGTACCCCGGTTTACGATATTTTTTCGTTCCAGAATGCTGTTCAAGTGCCATTACCAAACGAATTTTTCCCCATAAGGAATAATGTAAAATAGACTAGTCCTTTTAGACCCCCAAAAATACACTTACAAAAGCATTTAAAAAAATAAACTTACATAAAAGAGCGAGTTTGGAGACCATCGTAAACCGGGGTACCACTGTACGTTAAACAGGAGTGGAACAAAGTGGTTTTTCATGATCTGACGTCCTGTAGGAGATTCAGGAAAACTGGTTAGCCAGCCTTGAGTCTTAGAGATGAGAAGTACAGTGGCTGTACTCTAAAGGAGGGGTGGGGACATATGCATTTTTGAACTTTAGTATCGGCACCCCTCAGGCAAAACAGTGACAGAGTAATGTTGAAAGTGTTTCTTCTTTTTAGAGCCACTCTGCCTCAGTTGAAAACGGCATGCGTGTTAAAAAAAAATGACATGCCCATCAGTGTCAAGTGTAAACTTTTACTGACAGTCTTGGTTAAAGACCCACAAGATATAGCTCATATACTATCACTGGAACTAGAGTCCTGCAGCAAATGGTTAGTAAAAAAATAAACTGAAAAGAGTGAGGCTATACAGATTCCAGCACATCTGCCACTTCTCCAAACATTTTTGGAATTTTTTGTTTTTTCCTAATTGTGTCTAGAACAGCCTACAATTCTGCTTGAATCTCCTCCACATCATACAAATGCCACCTCATGATTACCATTTTATTTTTGGGAAAGAAAAAGTCACAAGGGACTAGATCTTGGGAGTAGGGAGGGTGGGGGAATAACCACCATATTGTTTTTGGCCAGAATAGGAAGGTCTTTCTGGTCTTGAGTTAGCAAGCAGAGCACAAATTTCACAGCCACTCATCTCGTTTTCGAATTTTCAGTCAAAAAGATTAGACACGACCCATAAAAAATTCCCACAGAACTTGCAATGTCCTGGATACTCTGACAACATTCTTCATGAATAGCCTTCCCTCACTTTTCAATATTGGCATCTGCTTTTGTTGTTGATGGATGACCATAGCATTCATCCTCAAATGGCATTCATCCTGCTCTGAATAAAGAAAATCATTTAAAAACTTGTGTCCGACTCATTGCTTCATCACCAAATGTTTGCACGAACACACACAGTTCTTTTTTTTTTTTAAAGATAACATTCTGATACACAAAAAACTGCAACAACACACTGACAGCACAGCAAAAAAATGCCTGTCTAACCTCAATGAAATGACTGATCCCTTTAAAACTCGCAATAATACTTCACAAAAGTGTTGTGTATAGACTGATCTATGCCGCCACTATGTTTCACACAGGAGGCCTGCGAAAATTCAAGTCCAAGGACTTTTTGATAGCCCCTTGTATCATACAGAGAAGAACTTACTTTTTCAGTTGATAAAAATATGGCATGGCTTTGCTTATGTTCATTGTAATTGGCAGAAAGTATGTAGTACCTGGGTATTAGCTGACTGGTGTGGGTTGCATCCTGAGGACAAAATTAACTGAAGTTGCCCGAAATGATCTGTATAACCAGGGACTTTATATATAGTATGTCACTGATGTCAGCTACGTCTGTATAAGTTGTATTATGTACTTGTAGAAATAAAGATTAAGATTATTATTTTTTTTTTTATTAACACATCGACCGATTCCCACCAAGGCAGGGTGGCCTGAAAAAGAAAAACTTTCATCATCATTCACTCCATCACTGTCTTGCCAGAGGGGTGCTTTACACTCCAGTTATAAAACTGCAACATTAACACCCCTCCTTCAGAGTGCAGACACTGTACAGTGGTACCCCGGTTTACGATGGTCCCCAAACTCACCCTTTTATGTAAGTTTATTTTTTTAAATGCTTTTGTAAGTGTAATTTTGGGGGTCTAAAAGGACTAGTCTATTTTACAACTTTTCTTAAGGAGATAAATTCGTTTGGTAATGGCACTTGAACAGCATTCTGGAATGAAAAAATATCGTAAACCGGGGTACCACTGTACTTCCCATCTCCAGGACTCAAGTCCGGCCTGCCGGTTTCCCTGAATCCCTTCATAAATGTTACTTTGCTCACACTCCAACAGCACGTCAAGTACTTGTAGAAATAAAGATTAAGATTATTATTATTATTATTATTATTATTATTATGTGACTGATGTGTGACTGTCCAGATGTTACATGACTCATTAGTAACCATTGATTAGCCCTTCCATGTTACATTCTAGCAAAAATAATGGTATTATTTTTGCTAATACCCCATAACTACAAGCAGACTCCACTTTACAGCGCTTCAGTTTACAGTGTTTCTCTAATGAAGCGGTTTTCAATTACTACAGCCTCTCCTCACTTAGCGACATACTCGTTTACCGACGCCTCGGACTTACGACGGACTCTCTGACCAGTATTTATACCTAAATAATGTATATTAGAGCTGATTTCTTCAATTCTGTTTATTACAATATACAGTACACTGCTGTATAAACATTTAATAATATACCAGAAATGTTATAAATGGTGTAAAGGTGACATTAAAACAATATCAAAGATGGTTGATGCAAATCCACTACCATTATAGTATGCTCCTTGTTTAGCAACGAATTCGTTTACCGACGGGGTCTTAGGTCCCTATCTCCGTCGTTAAGTGAGGAGAGGCTGTATACCCATTCTTCACTTATTAAGATTTACTTCAATAAATATATTCACCATTCACTATAAGCTAATGTTTATACGTTTGATGTACCTTTGACGAGTTTCAAAAGTCTTTCTACTCTTGGAGCCCGGCCATGGGCCAGGCTTGTCTGGTGCTAGCCTGGTCAACCAGGCTGTTGTTGCTGGAGGCCCGCTGCCCCACATATCCATCACAGGATAGTTGATTTGGCACTTGAAGATATTTGTCCAGTTTCCTTTTGAAGACTTCTACATTTGTGCTAGCAATGTTTCTGATATGTTATGGTAAGATATTGAATAATCTGGAGTCACATATGTGCCCACTGAACCCTTGCTTTTCACTGGGTTTATTTTGCAATTCCTCCCATATCTCTTGCTCCAATATGTTATGGCAGTGTGCAGCTGTGGGACCAGGCCATTGAGAACCCTCTAGGTATATATTATCATGTAGTATCTCTCCTCTGTTCCAGTGAGTACATATTTAAGACTAAGGTGTTCCCATTAATTTAAATGCTTTACTGGCTAAAAACAAAAATATTTTAAGGAAAGTAATGTGTATACTGTATATGCATTTTTTAGGCCTAGCTCTATTGCTGACTTAATATATGATAGTGCAAACATGTTATCAGGCTTTTATATGCATTTGAAAGTGAAAAAAAAGGATATGTTTCACTTTACAGCTATTTTCACTTTACAGCTATTCATTTTACAGCAGTAGCCCAGAACATAACCTGCTGTATAAGCAGGGCCTGTCTGTATTCTGTAGTGAGCCTGTGCATATTGTAAAATATAAAATAATGCTTGTGTTCAATCAAGGCCCCACAACCAGTATCTAATATTTGTATCTGTAAAAGTGCCAGATCAATCAAGCTATGAATAAGATAAGATTTGTTCAGATTTTTAACCTGGGGAGGGTTAGCTACCCAGGATAACCCAAGAAAGTCAGTGCATCATTGAGGACTGTCTGTCTTATTAACAGGGATCATTCAATCTTGTGTCTCAGGATGCGACCCACACCAGTTGACTAACACCCAGGTACCTATTTAGTGCTAGGTGAACAGAGACACCAGGTGTAAGGAAACATGCCCAAAGTTTCCACCTGACCGGGGATTGAACCACGGACAATGTGTGTGAGGTGAGAGCAGTGCCAAGAGCAACAATTTGGTTTAACAAGCACTCAACAACAAAGCAGACAGTGGTCAGGATGGCAGGGAAGAAAAAGTCCCCAAAATCAGTCACAGATATATCAGGAATCAACCTGAAGAAAAATAAGTTACATAAGTCACACACTTGCCTCACACCTGTCTATACACTTATATATACATCACACACCTGCCTCACACCTGTCTATGCATATACATATATGTCACATACCTGCTTTACACCTCTGCATCAAGTATTTCGATGCAAGTTACAAGTATACATACATAGTTATTGGTAGTTACAATTATAAAACTGTAATGCAAGGAGAGCCACTGGCATGCCATGGCATTAGGGGCAGCTTATTCTAAAGACTTATTCACTAAGTACTTAATACTAGAGAAATTGATTGAGTTTATTCTAGTTATACACTGGACCCTCGGTTAACAAATACCCCGGAAATCGTGCAATTATGTAAGTATAATTTTGTAAGTTCTTGTGGAAGTGTAGTTTTGGGGGACTAACCTACATGACATTATTTCTTAAGGACGTAAATTCGTTCGGTAATGGCACTTGAGCAGGCTTCTGCAATGAATTTTTTTCGTTAACCGAGGGTCCACTGTATATTATTTCAAATTACAATATGATTATACATACTATTAAAAGACAATACTAGAGAAATTGGTTGAGTTTATTCTAGTTGTATATTTTATTTCAAGTTACAATATGTTGATGCTATACTAGTAAAATAACAATACTAGAGAAATTTATTGTTTCTTCTAGTTATATATTTTATTTCAAATTAACAAAATGATGAATACTATACTATTTTAAATGACAATATGATGATATGAAATTGCAACAAGTGTTAAGGAGGATGACAATATAAAACTGAGATTATCTTAAGTAAAATAGCATTGGGTTTGAAAGTTTGTTACAGTATGAGTATTTAGTATAGGGAGAGTAGGTGATTTTTGAGAAGTCTTGAATTGATTTTCCGACAAGGTTAACTTAATATTTACTGGTAATGAATTCCAGATTCTGGGGCCCTTTATGTGCATAGAATTTTTACATTGGTTAGTATGGACTCGGGGTATGTCAAATAGTGATCTGTGTCTTGTGTCGTGGTCGTGGGACCTATTAAAGTTGTTGAGGAGAATTTTGAGCGGAGGGTTGATATTAGCATGTAGAGTTTTTATGTATGTAGAAGGCACATGAATAGGTATGAATATTTTTTACGGTGAGTAGTTTTAAAGTTTTGAATATAGGTGGAGTATGCTGTCTAGAGTGGGAATTTGTTATCATCCTGACTGCAGCCTTTTGCTGGGTTATGAGTGGTCTAAGGTGATTTAATGTTGTTGAGCCCCATGCACAGTAAGTTCATTTAGACACAGGTACACATAGGAATGGGAGGCAATCTTGATCTATCCCAAGAAAGGGTGATTTAGCTCCATTTCCTCTAATCAAGAGTCTCTAATCTCCCATGAGGGATACAGGGAAGCATAAAGAAGTAATCACTAGAAAACTTCAACATGCTGAAATAATTAACAAATATATTTGTTAAGTTATATGCAAATAACTTCAGTCAGGTACAATCACACAATCTTTGAATGGTTTTAATTTGTCTTAAATAATAATATGTATGTATGTGTAAATTAGCTACGATAACCCAAAACTGTGTCCCATTCCTCGACTGGTAGCTCACACACTGAGGTCCGTGGTTTGATCCTTGGTACGGGTGGAAACATTAGGTTGTGTTTCACCTAGCAGTAAGTAGGTACCTGGGTTAGTAGATTGGTGTGGGCTGCATCCTGGGGACAAAATTGACCTAATTTGCCCAAAATGCTCTGCATAACAAGGGGCTTTCTATATATAGTAGTATGTGCCTTCTACATAGTAGTATGTCATTGATGTCAGCTCGGCCTGTATACCTTCTACATGTACTTGTAAGTTTATTTAGGTATACAGTTACATAGATTATCATACATAGCAGCATACGTGTAGAGAACCTAGGATAACCCATAAAAGTCAGAGTAACTTATTTCCACTGGGGTCCTTGCGATAATTGTTATTTATATTTAAAAGTTAAAAATATTTAAGTATCTTAACTATGTAAAAGTTACAATAAAAGAAGATATACTAGAGAGATAAAATTAGTTATATTCATACAAGAAATCACTCTCCTCCCTTTCTGTAGCGTTATTCATGAGGTACATTTTGGCTGTCTTCTTTAACTGGCTCATGCTATGACTGGCTTTGACATGTGCAGGCAGTCTATTCCACTCTTTTATTGGATAGAAAAATGTCTTTGAAGCCTGACCACTGTAGAAATTAAGATTATTATCAAAAAGTCAAAGCGACCTGTTTCCACTGGGGTCGGTAGCCATATCGTAATTTTTAATATACAAAATTCTTCCAGTAATGGTACTTACCTGATTCATGAGATGACCCAAGGTACGTGGTAAACAAGGTGTTATATACTTAGTCTTCGGGATACCTTATCTTAGCTACAATTTACTAAGTTTGTTGATCTTCTTGTTGGGTTTGTAAGGGCCACTGGCGGCTTACACCATATAGCACTCTGCCTCCCGATGTTAATAATAAGAATAAGAAGTTTATTTTGACATGATATATGGTTGTTCAGAGTAATACAATAGTTGGGTGTGCATGCCAAAAGCCCCTTAGTATGCAGAGCATTTCTGGGAAACTTAAAAATTAACTTAAGATTAGGAAGGCAATAATAGTTCATATGGTCATTAGATAATGTGTGTGCGCGTGTGTTGATTGCCATTTTGTCCTATGCACATGTCGATTGAAGGGTGGGCCTGTTGCGTGTGTGTGTTAGTTACCATTTTGTCCTAGGCACATGTCGATTAGACACTAGGCCTGTTGTATGTATGTGTGTGTGTGTGTGTGTAACGAAACACTTCGAAATGTTTCGGACCCTAGGGAATTGAACCCGGGCCCTCCGTGCGTGAAGCAAGAGCGATAGCCACCATGCCATCGGGGCGTGTAAGTAAATTTACTTACATGTTTCATTACCTTTGTAACTTGTGAGTTCATTACCTTTGTAGCTTGTTAGTTCATTACCTTTGTAACTTGCTCAGCTATCAAAACTTTGGGGTCCAGTCCCTGGACCCATTATGTACCTCTGTAATCTTTTGACTACCGCCCACAGGATGGGTATGGGGTGCATAATAAAGATATCACACTAACAAAACATTAGATAAGTTACAGTGTGTACAAAAGTAAGTAATGATAATAATAATAATAATAATAATAATATCTTTATTTACTACAAGTACATGTACAAGGTATACAGGCCTAGCTGACATCAATGACATACTACTATATAGAAAGCTACTTGTTATGCAGAGCATTTGGGACAAATTAGGTAAGTGTCCCAGGATGTGACCCACACCAGTCGACTAACACCCAGGTACCCATTTTACTGATGGGTGAACATAGCCAACTGGTGTAAGGAAACACGTCCAAAGTTTCCACCCCTTCGCCGGGAATCGAACCCGGCAGCTCACCGTGTGAAGCGAGAGCTTTTGCCACCAGGCAAATGTGTAAATTATTATTATTATGTATGTGTTAGTTACCATTTTGTCCTAGGCACATGTCGATTAGACAGTAGGCCTGTTGTATATATGTGTGTGATTAGATTTTAGATTTTGTCACCGAAGTGGCTAGTTTATTGTGCACCCCATATCCATCTTGTGGACGGTAGTGCAAGAGCATATGGATACACAAAAGGCCTAGGCACTAGGCCCCAAATGGAGAATATATTATAGCTACATTTAAATCAAAAGACCTGCAAAAACCCCTCACAGTGATAAACATCTACAGATTACCACAGTCAAACATCCACCACTTTAGTGAAAAACTAGGAAACCTGATAATCGATTCACGCCTTAACAAAGATCATTTGCTGCTCACAGGAGATTTCAACATAAATCTCCTACATGACCAGGACCCACAGGTAATTGAATTCACACACACTATGAGCAACTGCTTATTACTACCAACAATATCAAAACCTACAAGAATCTCTGAGAATAGTACCTCGTTACTATACCACATCTGGACTAACACTATATCCCCTCTAAAATCAGGCATAATCACAGAAAACACCACAGACCACTACCCTACCTTTCTCATAACTAACCTAGGCATTTTGCCCCAAGAAATTGCAAAAGTTACCTTCAGACTACATAATGAGTCAGCTGTTAATAATTTTATATCAGCTATGACGAACATTGATTGGCTTAATGAATTAGAAACATATTCAGATACTAATGAATGCATCAAGAACTTTCTTAAAAAAACACACAACCTCTATAACAGACATTGCCCTAAAAAACTAAACAGATCACAGCTAAGAGACTTAACAATCCCTGGCTAACACCCAGCATCCTTAAATCCATAAACAAGAGGCACCAATATGAAAAACAATACAGAAGGGGTCTAATAACCAGATAACAATCCAAACGCTACTCATCAATCCTTACTAGCCTGATAAGGTCCAAAAAATTGTATTATGAGAACAGACTCCAGACCGTAAAAGGTGATATGAAAAAGACCTGGAAAACCCTATCTGCAATTCTAGGAAATAAAAAGATATCCACGAACAATACCATCAAATTATCAAAAACAGACGAACCCTCTCTCACCAACTGAGACAGCAAACAGACTTAATGTTTTCTTCTCCACCATAGGAAAGAATCTAGCGAGTAAAATCCCAAGCTCGAACACTCGTCCAACAGACTACCTCACCAACACCTACCCTAATACACTATTCCTAGCTCCTACCAACTCAATTGAAGTCTCGCTCATAATCAACACCCTTAAAAACAAAGCAGGAGACATAAACAGCTTACCACCATTTATGTACAAAAAAGCTTCACACGTACTGTCACCAATTATAGCAGCATTATTCAATAAATCCATTGAATCTTCTACCTTCCCATCAATTCTCAAAATAGCTAGGGTCACCCCGATCCACAAAGGAGGTGACCAAACTGACTTGAATAATTATAGACCAATCTCAAATTTACCACTGCTTTCTAAAATCTTCGAAAAATTAATTCATAGACAGATCTATTCCTACCTCGTCTCACACAATGTCAACCCTTGTCAATTTGGATTCAGGACTAACAAGAGCACAAACGATGCTATAACACACATGTTAGAGTTAATATACACCGCACTTGAGAAGAAAGAAGTTCCGCTGGGAATCTTCATAGACCTACGCAAAGCATTTGATACAGTCGACCATGATTTATTGCTCACAAAATTAGCGCACTATGGTATTAGGGGGCACCCACTCAACTACCTAAAGTCGTACCTTAGCAACAGAATCCAGTACGTGTACACAAATGGAGAGAACTCTTCCACACAACAAATTACAGTCGGAGTCCCTCAAGGAAGTGTCCTGGGGCCACTCCTATTCCTCATTTACATAAACGACCTACCGAATGCATCACAACTACTCAAACCCATATTATTTGCAGATGACACAACATATGTCTTCTCTCACCCAAATCCAGTCATACTAGCCAACACTGTTAATGCCGAATTACAGAAAATATCAACATGGATGAAGACAAATAAGCTTACTCTCAATACTGACAAGACCTACTTCATTCAGTTTGGAAACAAAGCTACAAATGTTCCACTTAACATAACGCTCAATGGTTCACCCATCACAAGACTCACAGAGGGAAAATTCCTAGGAATCCACCTTGACAGTAGTCTTAAATTCCAAACACACATACAACAAATATCCAAGAAAATCTCAAAGACAGTAGGTATATTATCTAAGATATGCTATTATGTGCCACAACCAGCTCTCATTGCACTATATCATTCTCTTATCTACCCTTATATCACCTATGGAATCTGTGCATGGGGCTCAACAACATTAAATCACCTTAGACCACTCATAACCCAGCAAAAGGCTGCTGTCAGGATGATAACAGATTCCCACTCTAGACAGCATACTCCACCTATATTCAAAAACTTTAAAACTACTCACTGTAAAAAATATTCATACCTATTCATGTGCCTTCTACATACATAAAACTCTACATGCTAATATCAACCCTCCGCTCAAAATTCTCCTCAACAACTTTAATAGGTCCCACGACCACGACACAAGACACAGATCACTATTTGACATACCCCGAGTCCATACTAACCAATGTAAAAATTCTATGCACATAAAGGGCCCCAGAATCTGGAATTCATTACCAGTAAATATTAAGTTAACCTTGTCGGAAAATCAATTCAAGACTCTTCTCAAAAATCACCTACTCACCCTATACTAAATACTCATACTGTAACAAACTTTCAAACCCAATGTTATTTTACTTAAGATAATCTCAGTTTTATATTGTCATCCTCCTTAACACTTGCTGCAATTTCATATCATCATATTGTCATTTAAAATAGTATAGTATCATCATTTTGTTAATTTGAAATAAAATATATAACTAGAAGAAACTCAATAAATTTCTCTAGTATTGTTATTTTACTAGTATAGCATCAACATATTGTAACTTGAAATAAAATATACAACTAGAAAAAACTCGACCAATTTCTCTAGTATTGTCTTTTAATAGTATGTATAATCATATTGTAATTTGAAATAATATATAACTAGAATAAACTCAATCAATTTCTTTAGTATTAAGTACTTAGTGAATAAGTCTTTAGAATAAGCTGCCCCTAATGCCATGGCATGCCAGTGGCTCTCCTTGCATTACAGTTTTATAATTGTAACTACCAATAACTATGTATATTTGTAACTTGCATCGAAATAAAAATATTATTATTATTATTATTATTATTATTATTATTAATTGTACATTTGGGTTTATATCTACATTTTAATTATCTTAGGAAATTTGGTTAGTACAATTGGTATCTTATTTCATGAATAAGATATCTTGACATGTCACATAGGTTATTATACTATCTCTATATTCCTCAATAAGTGCACAATTAAGCACATAGTGTTCAAGACAGTGACCATATGCCTGATCACATAATTTGCATTTAGTTTGATCATCATCTGTGTCTCCCAAACTGTCAGAAGTACCTGTAGCCAAGCCTAAGCCTGGCCACTACAACATCAGTCAGTCTGTTCACATTGGAAGTTGCTCCACAAACATGCCCATCTGTGCTCGCATTATCATGAACACAGATAGGCAAGTTCATGAAAATTAATTTGGATTTGGAAAAGGGACGGATAACAGCTGATTGTAATTTGGGTTCTTGCAAACAGACCCCAACAGAGGAAAACTGGGAGAGCAACACCTGAAGCTCACTCCGGTTACCCCTGAGGCCTCGGATATTCCACTGCAAATAAGCCATGATTTATGAAGAGAAAGATACAAGTCAAAGTTAGAGGTATCTATGGTCTAGGGTTAGAAAAGTCCACGTGTGGAGGCAGCGGAAGACTTGTAAGCAGAGAAGGAGTGGGACGCTATGAAGGAAGGAGGGGTGTAGATGGAGAAGAGAGAGGAGGAGGAACCGGAGGTGGAGCGGTGTCCATCAACGTTCCAGTCTCTGTAATATATTCTGCGATAGCTTCCAGCGTTTCGGAAGACAAAGATGCAGGATATGGGACCACATTAGAGATGGAAGAAGGAGGGTGAGTAACAATCGTGGAGACTATAGACTGTACTAAAGTAGAGGGCGAGGAGATGGAAGAGGAAAATGTTGAAGGGGCTTGGGATGGGACAGGAGTGGAAGCAACCTTGGGGGGGGGCAGTCAAGGAAGAATCTTGGGAGGGGACAGGTGATGAAGGTATTGAACGAGGAGGAGGATGAACCTCTGCACATATTACAGAACTGGTCGGAGGTGAAGAACCCGGCAATGGGAATTTTTTGCCGGACTTATGAGAAGAAGAGGGGCAGTGAGGATTTGGTGTTTGACGAGGGCGTGTTGACACAGAACTGTGCGAGTGAGTAGGGGAAGGGGTGAGGACAGTATGGGATGCCGAGGTAGGGACCTTGGAGCCAAGAACAGCAAAAGAATTCGAGACAGGGGTGACTGAGGATGGGGCAACCACAGAGGAAGCCGTGAAAGTTGGGACCCCAGAAGTGGGGGGACGTTTAGCAATGTGAGAATAGGAAATACGGGGAAGTCTCCTTTGAAGAGGTAGATGAGAGATGGCCATACCATATGAGAAGCCTTCCACCTCTTTGAGACAACGGATTTTCCGCTCATTTAGGTAAACCTGACAACGGTGAGAGTAAGATGGATTTGCCTCATGACAGTTAAGGCAAGAGGGAGGTAGATTACAAGAACTGGCATGGTCGTCGGCACCACAGACTGGGCATTCGGCCATGGACCTGCAATATTTTGCCAGATGACCAAAACGCCAGCAGTTTCTACACTGTTGCGGTGTAGGGGTCACCTGTTGAACTTGTAAACGGTGACCTGCAATGTAGACCGAGGGCGGAAGGTCACGACAGTCGAATGTTAAGCGAGCAATATTGCAAGGATATCATCTTTGCCGGCGGGCACGGAGGACAAAAGTGTCAACTTTGAGTTTAGGAAGGTCCTGGAGCTCAAGCTGCTCCAGAATGTCATGACCACAGGTTAGAAAATTCTGTTGGACAATGGTATGGGGTAGAATAACAGTGCCACTACAAGAGTTTAGAGAATGATGTTTTTCAATAGTGACAGGAGCAGCATCTATGGACGTAAGACAAGAAAGATCACGAGCTTGGTCAGCATTCTGGACCAACGATGCGTGTGCCACTTTTGAGGGCGTGAAAGGTGATATCTTTGCCCATATGGCATAGGAGGGCCTTAGCAATACTATGATCGGAAAGATAGGTAGTTGAAGAAGTCGGTCTCAGAGTAAAAAACTTAGTCCATTGTGTAGTGTGAAACAAAGTGTTTAAGGGTAGTGAGTGACATGCTGGTCGTTTCTGAGGTGAATGAGAATGAGGTAATGCAGAATCATTATGTAAGGGTCTTGGTCATTTAGATGTGGGACCAGAGTTGGTCCGACGTGGGACGGGCGAGCAACCCGAAAATTGCAGCACCATAGAGGGAGAAGCCGGAAGCAAGGTCAGAGAAGAGCGGAGGTCAGACGTATCAAAAGGGCCAGTCATAACCCCGGTACCTGAAGCTGGTGACGAACCGGCACCAGCAAGAGGTACAGGGGTATTGGAAGTGTCCGAAGAGTGGTCCATTAACGAGGTAGGGTCAGAACTGGGTGCGGTATCAGGAAGGGGCCCGGAGGTAGTAGGTTCATGGATTGGGTCGTCCATGGTTAGGTTACTTCTTTCTTTTTTTTAATAAAAAAGAAAGAAGAAAATATAATAAAAAGGAAAAAAAAATAAAAAAAAGGGGGGAACGTGGAGGAATAGCTCCTAGGAGAAATGAAAGGGGCGTAAATCCCCCTCTGCACCCAAGAGGACCTCAACACCGCAAGTAGTGCAGATGCGGCATGGAACCCGTGCCATACCCTACCCTTCATGCAAAGTAAACCAGCAATCCGGGATAGCAACCTCACATCCACCGAGCCATCTCGGTGGACAAAAGAGAGGCGGCCGGATACCCACCACAAAGCATACCTCCTTCGACCACCACCCTCGGAATCTGAAAGGTAGCCTCCTGAGATACACCCGTCGCCCGAAAGATGCCCAAAGCCACCCATTTTCCCGGAAGACCGGAGAGGGATCGGGACATCCCCAGGCGATTCAGATTCCATGGCAAACTACACCACCGCCAAGAACCTCAACGGAATGGGATGGACTATGGTACCCTTTCCCCTACCTAGGAGCCAGAATGCCTTTGGAGAGAAGTTCACAGGGTAAAAATGGGAAGGGAATAAGGGAGGGATGAGGAGGAGGAGGAGGAGGAGGAAAGGAAAAAAAGGAGGATGGGGAAGATGGGATAGGGGAGGGGGGATTTGGGGGTAATTAGGTTCCGTCTGAGGAAGAAGACCAAGAGGTCCAATTCCTCAGACCGATAGCCTCTTTACCTCTTTACAAGGAGCCCCCCTTAAAGAGGCAAATGTGTTAAGAACCTAGGATAACCCAAAAAAGTCAGAGTGACTTATTTTCATTGGGGTCCTTTTAATACCTTATTATTATTATACTATAAAGGATATAATATCTTACTATTATACTATAAAGGAGATATACTAGGAATAAGGCAAAATGAGTTATTTATATTTACATGTGTGTTAGCTAAAAAAATAAAAAATCATATTGATTATATTGATGAGTTTTGCCTATGTTCATGATACTGAGCAAATGCATGTTATAGTTTTTACATATGTATTTATGATGGGCTGGGATAGGTTAAGGAGATGAGGCGTTTTTCAACTGTAGTCTTAAAAATGCTAGTTTATTTAGGCACAGGTACATTTGTAAAATTATCACACAATGCAAATTACTGGGCCCCGTGGCCTGGTGGCTAAAGCTCTCGCTTCATACGGCGAGCGTCTGGGTTCGATTCCCAGCGAGGGTAGAAACATTGGGCGTGTTTCTTTACACCGGTTGTCTATGTTCACCCATCAGTAAAATGGGTACCTGGGAGAGAGTCGTCTGGTGTGGGTCCCATCCTGGGACAAAACTGACCTAATTTGCCCGAAATGCTCTGCATAACAAGCATCTTTCTATATAGTAGTATGTTATTGATGTCAGCTAGGCCTGTATACTTTGTACATGTAATTGTAGTAAATAAATATATTATTATTATATTACCTAGCACAACCCAAAAAGTCAGTGATTTATTTCCACATTAACTGTGGATTTTTTTTTTTAAATTTCCTATAATTGTTAATATAATGTAATATAAATGTTAAACGGTAATCTAAATATGGCGTATTAATGGTAGTCATACTACCAAATTACTTGTGAGGAAGTATGAACCACAGCCCGGCTGATCAGGTACTGACTTGAGGTGCCTCTCCAGCACCTTCTTGAAGACAGCCAGGGGTCTATTTGTAATCCCTCTTATGTATGCTGGGAGGCAGTTGAACAGTCTGATGCCCCTGACACTTTCTGTGTTGTCTCTTATCATACTAGTGGCACCCCTGCTTTTCATTGGGGGGATGTTGCATCTCCTGACAGTCTTTTGCTTTCGTAGGCAGTGATTTCCGTCCCTCTAGGATTTTCCAAGTGCATATTGTCATGTATCTTTCTCACTTGCATTCCAAGGAATACAAAAAAAGGAACTTCAGTAATTTAGGTGCTTTATCGTACTTATGCATGCCATGAAAGCTCTCTGTACATTCACCAGATCTGCAATTTTGCTTGCCTTGAGGGGAACCCATTAATGTACAGCAAAATTCCAGCCTAGAGAGAATCATCATGGGCTTGGCATTCCTAGTTTTGAAGGTTCTCATTACCCATCATATCATTTTCTAGCAGATGTGTTAGATACATTGTTGTGAACTTTGAAAGTGAGATCCTCTGACATTATCACTCCCAAGTCATTCACATTAGTTTTTCGCTCTATTGTGTTATTGGAGTTTGTTTTATACCCTGATACAGTTTTAGCTTCCTCGAGCTTTCCATATCAGAGTAATTGAAGTTTCTCTTCATTGAACTTCATATTGTTTTCTGCTGCCCATTTAAAGATTTGGGTGATGTCCGCTTGGAGTCTTGCAGTCTCTTCGATGGATCGCACCATCATGCAAATTCGGGTGTCATCCGCAAAGGAAGACATGGTGCAGTTGCTTACGTCTCTGTTTGTCAGATATGAGGATAAAGAACAGGATGGAGACGAGTACTGTGCCTTTTGGAACAGAGCTTTTCACTATAGCCGCCTCAGACTTTGTTCTGTTTACTATTATATTACTATTACACAGGAGTGGCCTGCTGTAAACATATGTTGCCCTGGGTTGTGTAACTGATGGGTATCTTGGTGGGTGGCGATCTTGCTTCTTAGATCCCTTTCAAAGATTTTTATACGGGATGTTAGTTCTATTCATTGCAATATCTTGCAATGGATAACTGTATTATGTTTCCTTATGGGGGATCCTTGATGCTGGTGAAGGACTCTTGATCCAGAGAACTTAACTGATCCTCCTCTTGCTTGGATCGAATCTGAATGCCTTCCATTTCACAGGCACTATATGACCCCTGTGTGTTTTATTAAAATCAAACAATTATGTACAGTATAAATCATTAATGGCTGATGTATTGTATGAAATGGATGAAACGTTTCTTGAGTATAGGCAGTGTACGTAGAAATTTTGTACGAGTCTCTGCTATAACTGCAGAATGCATCTCCTGGTTGCAGTTACATCCTGGTTGATTAGGCCCTGATCCACCACAAGGCCTGGTCACGGACCGGGCCGCGGGAGCGTTGACCCCCAAAACCCCCTCCAGGTATCCCCATAAAGACCGAAAGGACTTTGGTTCAATCCCACAAAGTGGGATGGTTAATAAATCAACTTACACCTTCTGATGCTGTTTACCAGCAGTTAGATGATACCAAGGCGTCAGTCAGTTGTTGTAGTGCCAATTATAGCAGAGGACCTCAGAGCCCCAACGGAAACACGCTAATCTATTTGTAATCCCTGGGTTATTCCAGGTTATTAACCCTCCTTGCTTAATAATCTGAATACGAGTATAACCATTTTATCCTCTTTTTCTTTCTTTCTGTCTTTCTTTGTTTTTTCTGTCTTTCAATTCTTTTTCTTTCATTTTCAGGCTATTATGCATCCTTTCTTCATTCATTCATTCATTTCCTTCTTCCTTCCTTTCTTCCCTTTATCAGACAAAGATTTTTGTGTTTTGGTTCTATAGCATAATTTATGGTGTAAAATTCCGATTTTAAATGGATTCTATACAATAATTGTTATATCTATCATTTATATTAATCTTGGTATAAAATATAGCAGTATAACGATTTTCATTAATGTTGAAACTAGAAATAATATGTTAATGTTACTAGGTGTTTTATTGGTACGATTGATAAAAATTGAAAATAATGTTATGTTACTAGGAGATTTATCAGTAAGATCGATAATATTATAATGTAATGGGGATAGAAGTGGCGTTTGTTGACAATTTAGCGTCTTTTTGAGCGCTGACGATCTGTGTCTAGCATTAGGAATAATATTAGGAGAGAAATAAATAATGGAAATGATTGCCTGAGTAGATCTATAACCCACTATGATAACATGAACATAGATAAGTATGTTTATGGAGCAACTTGCAATGTGAACAGACTGTTGTTGTAGTGGCCAGGCTTAGGCTTGGCTACAAATACTTCTGGCAGTTTGGGAGACACACAGATGATGATCAAACTAAATGCAAATTATGTGATCAGACATATGGTCACTGTCTTGAACACTATTTGCTTAATTGTCCACTTATTGAGGAATATAGAGATAGTATAATAACCTATGTGACATGTCAAGATATCTTATTAATGAAAATAAGATACCAGTTATACCAAGCAAATTTCCTAAATTTGCTTGTAACAGATAAGTGAAATGTAGATATAAATCCAAATGTAAGAGTCTCAGATAATTATCGCACATCTCAGGATCCAGCTGATCCATCTGTCTGTTGTAGGTGTCATATAAACACCACAAAACAGTGGCCACGTTATCCATTTTACTTGTAGGATAGTGTCACTCAGCCACTATACCCTCCAGGATTCACCACATCCATGTCAGTTGAAGACGAATGTCACATCACAACCACTCTCTCCAGGAGCCACCTTATCCACTAGTCAATTGCAGGTGTGTGCTAGTGAGCCCGTGGCCTGGTGGGAAAAGCTCTCGCTTCACACGCTAAGTGTCCGGTTTCGATTCCCGGGAAGGGTGGAAACATTTGGAATGTTTTCTTACACCGGTTGTCCCTGTTCTTACATTAGTAAAAATGGGTACCTGGGTGTCAGTCGACTGGTGTGGGTCGCATTCTAGGACAAAAATGGACCTAATTTGCCCGAAATGCTCTGCATAACAAGGGGCTTTCTATACAGTAGTATTTCATTGATGTCAGCTAGACCTGTATACCTTGAACATGTACTTGTATAAATAAAAATAATAATAATATTATTATTATTATTATTATTATTATTATTATTATTATTATTATTATTATATATGTCTCATCCCTCAGTGAGCATTTTGCTGCTTGTGAAATTTTATGCGTTACAGAATATTTCCTAGTAATTTTTCCACTAAGATTACGTAAGTGATTAGTTAAGCCGTGTGGTATGCATGTCTGTACAGGCAATGTCTGTGTCAGAGTCCTGTTAAAGATATTCTTAAGCGGCGAGGATATACATGGTGACCCACGTTTATAAAACCCTGTAAAAAAATTGTAAGTCTTTCACAAATATAGATACCTGGAGTTTACCTGGAGAGAGTTCCGGGGGTCAACGCCCCCGCGGCCCGGTCTGTGACCAGGCCTCATGGTGAATCAGAGCCTGATCAACCAGGCTGTTACTGCTGGC
This sequence comes from Cherax destructor, assembly GCA_009830355.1. Lineage (NCBI taxonomy): Eukaryota > Metazoa > Arthropoda > Malacostraca > Decapoda > Parastacidae > Cherax > Cherax destructor. The sequence continues at coordinate 44,648 of WNWK01013354.1, forward strand.
CGCACGCAGTCCGACGTACGAACCACAGCCTAGCTGGTCAGGTATTGACTTTAGGTGCCTGTCCAGTGCCTGCTTGAAGACAGCCAGGGGTCTATTGGTAATCCCCCTTATGTACGCTGGGAGGCAGTTGAACAGCCTTGGGCCCCTGAAACTTATTGTGTTGTCTCTCAACGTGCTAGTGGCACCCCTGCTTTTCATTGGGGATTTGTTGCATCGTCTTTTGCTTTCGTAGGGAGTGACTCTCGTGTGCAAGTTTGGTACTAATCCCTCTAGGATTTTCCAAGTGTATATAATAATGTATCTCTCCCGCCTGCGTTCTAGGGAGTACAGGTTTAGGAACTTCAAGCGTTCCCAGTAATTGAGGGGGTTTATCGCAGTTATGTGTGCCGTGAAGGTTCTCTGCACATTTTCTAGTTCAGCAATTTCACCTGCCTTGAAAGGTGCAGTTAGTGGGCAGCAATATTCCAGCCTAGATAGAATGGGCTTGGCATCCCTGGTTTTCAAGGTTCTCATTATCCATCCTGTCATTTTTCTAGCATATGCGATTGCTACAGTGTTATGGTCCTTGAAGATGAGATCCTCTGACATGATCACTCCCAGGTCTTTGACATTAGTTTTTCGCTCTATTGTGTGGTTGGAATTTTGTTTTATACTCCGATGAAATTTTAATTTCCTCACGTTTTCCATATCGGAGTAATTGAAATTTCTCATCATTGAACTTCATATTGTTTTCTGCAGCCCATTTAAAGATTTGGTTGATGTTTGCTTGGAGTCTTGCAGTGTCTTCAATGGTGGACACTGTTATGCAGATTCGGGTGTCATCTGCAAAGGAAGACACGGCACTGTGGTTTATATCCCTGTCTATGTCCGATATAAGGAGGAGGAACAGGATGGGAGCGAGTACTGTGCCTTGTGGAACAGAGCTTTTCACCATAGCCGCCTCAGACTTTACTCTGTTGACTACTACTCTTTGTGTTCTATTTGTTAGGAAATTATAAATCCATCTGCCAACTTTTCCTGTTATTCCTTTATCACGCATTTTGTGTGCTATTACACTATGGTCACACTTGTCAAAGGCTATTGCAAAGTCTGTGTATATAACATCTGCATTCTGTTTGTCTTCTAGAGCATCCAGGACCTTGTCGTAGTGGTCCAGTAGTTGGGACAGACAGGAGCGACCTGCTCTAAACCCATGCTGCCCTGGGTTGTGTAATTGATGGGTATCTAGATGAGTGGCGATCTTGCTTCTTAGAACCCTTTCAAAGATTTTTATGATATGGGATGTTAGCGCTATTGGTCTGTACTTTTTTGCCAATGCTTTAATGCCCCCTATGTGGAGTAAAACTGCTTCTTAATGGGAATATAAAAAAAAAGGTACATTCTCTCTATTTTCAAATGATATATTTAGGAGGAACAATTCTTGAGTTTAGAACAATTGACAGAATGCGAATTTTATTATTTGTTAGACTTGTTAAATACAAACCAAGTATGTCCTAAAAATACATACAAAAGCGGGTGTGTGGCTAGTGAGAGATGTGTATCTAAGTATGGGAGTGGGCGGTAGCTTACCAAACACTGTATGAGACACGAATACACCATGAAGTTATCTTGAGGTAATATTCTATAGTTGACTATGGGCTGGCAGAAACACGCCATGTAAAGTAAATGGACAACAAATCGAAGACTGGTCGAAATAACTGGTTTGTGTGTATATCAAGGATCTTATTCGTGTTATTTAAAATGATGAGTTATTAAACAAATGTTGTGACAAACGCTTCCACTAGAACGACAGCAAGAAGCCAAGATCCTGGAGATACAATTCCTACACTAGGCTGGACTGAATACTGGAAATCTCTCTCGTACATAGTCGTAATGCATTGGATATTGTAGAATGTCTTAAATTAAATGCTTTAGACGAAATAATATATATTAACGATTTTTGTTAAGTAGATGATGAACCCAAAAATGTTTGGTACACTTACTCTTATTTTTTTTCTAAACTCGTATGAATAACTGAGTGTGTAGTCAGACTCAGAAACATTAATACAATAAATACCTGTGGGCTGGTATATGATTGCTTGCAGCCTGTATTGGAATTTTGGCAATTCGAATAAAGGAGGAACTCGTATAAACCTTCAATAACATTCTCTGACAAGCAAGACAGGCATTATTATACACTTTACAAAAAAGACCAATTTTCGTGTAGGCCCAATTATTTCTGTGAAAGGAGAGCTTGAGTGGGTAAAATCATTTAGGGTTTGTCCAGTTTCGATGGAAAGGGAATAAGTAGTGATATGAACCAGTGTTGGATTGTAATCCATAACCTGAATTTCCAGTAATAATGATCTCAATTACCATTATTACTATAATGATGGTAAGTGGTAAACACGTCTTAGAGCACTGTGGGAAGGGAATCAATAAAAGTGGGAGGCGTGAGGTTAGGGGTTAGTGGAGGTTAGGGGTTAGTGGAGGTGGGGGTTAGTGCAAGAAGAAAATGGAAATCAAAGTTGGTACAGTAAGTTAGTGTTAAAAAAGTTGAAGAGTAGTTTGCATGAAAGGTGGAAATTTCAGCGAGTAGGTTAGTCGCAACGATCGTATTAGTACGGTGTAGACTTTGGAAATGAATCTTGAATGCTTCCTGATACTGGACAATCTATTAAGATGTGGTGGACTGACAGTGCGACCTGACAATCCTCGCAGAGCGGCGCTGGTCATTTCTCCATGCGGTATCCACGAGTGAGACACGTGTGACCCATGTGTAAGTGTGAGAGTGCAGTCTACCAAACCCCAAAGCACTGAGATGACCAGAATCCTAAATGTGGTTTGATAGAAGACGATTTATTGTGGTCCATCTCAGAGCAACGATGTTGCCAGCCATTGTGGAGTTGGGAGAGCACTGAAAAGTAGTCTGAGAAAGCAATACGCCTCTGGAAAGTCGGGAGGTCATGAACGGCTGACGATGGCTAAACTCTGCTTGTTCATAACCCTAAACATCGGTGTGTCCAGGGATCTAGCAAAAAAATAAAGACTTCTTTGTATTTAATAGAAATGTCATTTCTAGGCACGTATTAGTTCAGTCAAGTACTTTAATTACTGGGAACGTTTGAAATCCTTTGACCTGTACTCCTGGAATGAGGATGAGAAAGATACATCATAATCTACATCTGGAATAACCTGAATGGACTGTCCAAAATCTGCACACGGAAATCGCTCTCTAGGAAAGCAAAAGACTAGGTAGAAGGGGCAATATACCATACCCCCAAATAAAAGTAGGGGCTCTGTGAGACTTTCAACACCCCCACAATGTCTAAGAGGAATTACCAATACACCCCTGCTGTCTTCAAGAGGGAACTGAACAGATACATAAAGTCAGCGCCCGATCAGCTGGGCTGTGGTCCGTACGTTAGATTGGGCGCGACCAGCAGTAACAGCCTTATTGAGCAGGCCCTGATGCACCAGAAGGCCTGGTCAAGGACTGGGCCGTGGGGAAATTGACCCTCGGAACGACCTCCAGGTGGACTCTAGTGTCTACCTTCAAGTAGACTCCAGGCTGGTAATGAAGTTGTATATGAAGGCAGATGGTATGATGTGGGGGTCGAATTTCTGGATAGTTTGTGGCGCACTTTGGAAATCCGAAACAACTACAAATGACGAGGCAGATATGTCGCAATATAATTCTGCTGTGAAAATACTGGTCATTTCTAGTAAATGGTATTGAAAACAGCAGCATACCTGACATCATCAGTACTTTAGAGCTATCAATGCACACTGTAATATAATGAGAATGAGATTGTAAGTGCTGCAATAAGAGTGAGCATAAAGTTGCAGTAAGCAACTAGAGCTTTTGCTCATGAAAGTAGGGAGGAACAAGCATGAATCATCGGAACCTCCTTAGAAGGGAGGGGAAAAATAAGATGCAGGGTGAACGTAAAGGGTAGTAAATGAAGAGAGTGAATTCAGAGAGGGAAGAGGCATAACTAGGCGACGATGATATAGGCTAATTTTCCCAATTATCATGCATTATCGCTATATGTGGAAGGTCATTTATAAAGATCGTGGAATTAAATATAATAATGGAGACAACAGGCATTGCGTCCATCGAAAGACTCCGAGATTCAAAAGTGACTCAGGATAAACGGGATCAAGATTAGAAATAATAGCGCAGGAGGCTGAAGAATGTAGTTAGTGTAGTCTAGTTTAGATAAGACGAGGGTGAATGAAGGTGAAAAAAGGTTTGTCTCTCAGCTCCCTGAGACAGATGAGCTAGAGTTCAAGTCCTACCCATGGTATGGTTTTCTTGCAATAGTGTCACTACGATTTCGTGAGTCATAATAGGGCGTCTTGTGAAGTTATCTGGTGTGTTTTAGAAGGAAAAAATAAACCCATGAGAGGTGGCCCAGTTGGAAGCACGATCAGTAGCATGCTAGAGAGGCCGCTACAACGCGACAGTCAGCGCCCACACAAAATTTAGGAAAATCGTCATTAATGACGAGGAGGAAGAAAGTAGTGTTAAGAACAGCCTTGAGGTAAGTCTTAATTCAGGGTCCATGCCGTAGTTCTACGGCTTTGAGTTCAGGGTTCAAACCGTAGTTCTACGCCATGAGCTCAGCTCACTCAGATAAGCTGTGAGCAGTAAATTTGGGCATAGATATGAGAGAATACATCTATGTGGTAAGTGTGCACCACATAAAACAAATCCTGCAGCACACAGTGCATAATGAGAGAAAAAAACCTGAGACCGTAATTTTCGATTAAAACAGCGACTTTGCAGTGTTTTTTCGTATACTTTTTATAGTTGTATTTGCGATTTCGTGGTCTCATTTTATAGAATGGAAGATATGTTACAGATATAGAGATGATTTTGATTGGTTTTAATACTGGAAATTGGTTGAAACTGAGCTCAAAGTAGCGGAAATGTTAAATTTTTGCCGATGTTCAAGAGTAAACAAATGACCTCACACGTCTAATACGCGCCAGCTGGTGGGTCTAATATACGTTCACAAATGTGGTGATATTATTTGTACAATTATTACAATATTGTATAACAGTAAATCTTCCATTTTTTGGTTTGAATAAAAATTCATTATGTGAATAAAAAATAAAAATGGAATTCATTTGTAAAGACTGAGAACGTAACTAAACTAATGAACAGAGGAAATGTTAGTTTAGTGCCAGGAATGTCTGCATTGTTTATTCTGCACCCTATTTTGAAATTGGAATATTTTGAACTTTGAGTCAAATTGGCTAAATTACATATTTCCGATCACTTTATTTTGTAGTTGAAACAGTTGACTGGGCGATTTCTTGTGCTCAATCGATGGAATAGAAGTAATACTAGTAAAATAGCTAAGAATTTGGTCGACTGGAATGATGTAATTGACCTAAAATAGGAGTAAAAGTCGGCAAAATCGCTGAGGCATCAAAATTCGCGAAAGCATTATTTCGTCAATTTTCCATCAAATTTCGTACTTTTTGTTTTATTACCTTCAGAAAAAGATTCTCTACCATTTCATAAGAATTTTTTTTTAAATTCTTGGACACTGGTGCACCCTCTGAAATTTGGCCTCTGGACCCTGAAAGGGTTTTAAACCTGGGCAAAGTCAATGAAAGAGCAGTTATTCAATAGGAAGTCTCTAAGGAAGAGTGGCAGTCTCAGGTCTAAGGTTTAAGACTGCAATAATTGATTGACCATTAGTGAAAGCACTGCGAAGGTACGTATTCAAGTGGATTAAAGGGCAGATGGTAGAACGACCTTCACAAAAAACAAATTGATGAGGGAAGAAAATTTCGGGTTTACAACCAGTTTACTAAACGTTTGTTGACTAAGTTTTCCATCAACTTACAAATTGTACTAGTTAGGGCGATGGGTCAGTACTGAGTGGTGTTATGGCCCGACGTACACCGTAGGGCGTAAGTGATGAAGCATATAAACATAGATATCGTTATGCCCAACTGCTGTCACGTGGGTAATGTTTACATGAGATCGCAAAGAGTAAAGTGCGCGTCATAAGATCCCTCAATGTGAGAAGCAAGATCTAGAGGTGCCGACTCTCTCTCGGGTTAGGAGAAAAGGAATGAGAGAGAGACATGTAGCCCTTGAGATACACGTACAAGATGATGTCCAATTGCTGTGACAACTGGACATCAATTTCCACGGCAATTGGGTGTGCAACGCTATCACCATCAAGAATGAGAACGGATGGTCCGGAGAGCACTTCTCAGTCAACTTCCGAACCTTCCTCCAGACTGCGCACATAGAAGCAAAAACATGTATCTCTTTGTTTCAATAGAAATGGCGGTTGTAAAAATTTGTTTAGAATACTATTTGAAGGATAAATATCTCCGTCTCGCCTAATATAATAATCTCGCATGTTTCTTACTCTAGGTCTACATTTTTTTTCCTTCGATTTTTTTTTAAAATTCCATCGTATTTTTTTTTTTTTTTTAATTCTGAGAGGAGAGTTTATCGACAGTACCATTCATGATTTGACTGAACAGGGCAGCGCAACTTTTCCTGTGACTAAACATGCCCTAATAACATTTTTTTTTTTTTTTTTTTGGGGGAGGACCAGCATCATTTATCCTGTGAGTGAACAACATCCCACCATAAAAACAGTACTAAGTAGAGGCACTCATCCTTTGAGAGATTTTTCTCATAAAAAAGTTTTATTAAGTAGCTTCGCTTATCCCTTCTCCTCGAAGTGAATATACCGTCGTAAACACAGAATTGAAAGAGTCCCTGGAAGTGAATATACCGTCGTAAACACAGAATTAAAAGAGTCCCTGGAAGTGAATATACCGTCGTAAACACAGAATTAAAAGAGTCCCTGGAAGTTAATATACCGTCGTAAACACATACGTAATTAAAAAGGGTCACTAATCGCGTGGCATACAGCTATAATTACAGTACTGGCAGAGCCACTTACCCTTTGAGCAAACATTCCATCATGGTGACGGTATAGAGTGGTACCTCACATTATGTGTGTGTGAACATGCCGTTATAAACGCAAAATCAAACGGCGCCACTCATTTTGTGTACGAACATACCACCATTAAGACATTATTGAGCAGCGCCACTCATCGTGTAAGAGACGGAGAGCCAGAAAATAAAATTGGGCAGGACTGCGGATCCTATTAGTGAATGTACCTCAAAATGACTGCACTGAACAGCGCCGCTAATACTGTGAGGGAAAATTATCATAACCCAGGTACGTTTTAAGAGACTGCAGTACCCGGTCGTGGTGTGAACCAGCTTTTACAGCAGGAATCAGAAAATAAAGAATAAAGTATACACAGTACAATAGTCTGGTGGCGCATCTAAAATATAATGTCGGAACGCCTCTGTCACTCAAAAAAAGTGATGGAGTGATGGTGAAAGTGTTTTTTTCTTTTCCGGGCCTCGGAGGGAGACGGCCGTTGAGCTAAAAAAAAAAAGAAAACTAGAATGGTTTAGTTTAACAAACTGTACATTCCCATCACCAGAACGTATGTACACTATGTTCAGAGTTTAGGAGCAGCTTAAACCTAATGGTGAACAGAATTTTTTGGAGTGAGTATGTATGTGAACACTCACTACAGCAGCAATTGCATACTTACATGTAAATCAGATAATCTCTTATGGAATGAGCCAATCAGAGGAGAGGGAGAGTCTCTCTGAAGTGTTACTAGACGCCTGGTAACTTTTCCCAAGCCACCAATCCTCTTCTGAAATGTCTGAAAGACGTAGCACCTAGTTAGCCACCCCATGCTGTTAGCCACCCCATGCTGTTAGCCACCCCATGCTGTTAGCCACCCCATGCTGTTATCCACCCCATGTTGTTAGCCACCCCATGTTGTTATCCACCCCATGCTGTTAGCCACCCCATGTTGTTAGCCACCCCATGCTGTTAGCCACCCCATGCTGTTAACCACCCCATGTTGTTAGCCACCCCATGCTGTTAGCCACCCCATGCTGTTAACCACCCCATGTTGTTAGCCACCCCATGCTGTTAGCCACCCCATGCTGGTATCCACCCCATGCTGTTAGCCACCCCATGCTGTTAACCACCCTGTGCTGTTAGATACATCATGTTGTTAGCCACCCATGCTATAATAGCGGACTGATCTTAGAGGTAATAATTAACCGTGCTTCTAACTGGTTAAGATGACATGCTGCAGCGTTACACAGCTCACACCCTGTGGTCCGGGGGTCGATCCACGGTATGAATGGAAAACATTAGGAGGTGTTTTCCTAAGATACCTGCTATCCAGTGTTCACCCCTCAGTAAAATGAATACCCGGGTGTTAGTCGAGAGGTGTGGGTTGCATCCTGGGACAAGATTGACCTAATTTGCCCGAAATGCTCTGCATAACAAGCGGCTTTCTATATAGTAGTATGTCATTGATGTCAGCTATGATCTGTATACCTTGTACATGTACTTGTAGAAATAAAGATTATTATTATTATTATTATTAGGTATGCGTCGACTACAGCACGAACACCAGAGCTGAATTAACTAAACCTGCTAAAACCACCGCATTTACACTTTGCATATGCTACAAGCAAACAAGCATAAAGACAGAATTAGGCAGAATCGCTTATTTTGAGTAATTTCCATAATATGTGCGATGTTTGGAAATTATTAGGATGTGTTTCGCTTACTTGGGCAACTAATTCAATGTGAGCTGATAACACACAATTCTGGAGGCTTAATGATATTCCTTGATGTATGTTGTATCTAATTTCAGTAATGGATGATCCAGTAACACACCATTTAGGATTTAGCGATTCATGGGTGAATATCTAATCGACACATCAGATTCAGTGCTGACAATGGTTACATATTAATTCCTCATTAAAATAAGAGAAATATGCAACTTTCTCATAATGGGTTTAATCACGTTTCCCACTGACTCACTCTCTTTCCATCACTGACTCCTCAGGCTTATTTATTTATAACAGAGTTCATTTTTAATTTCATAATATAGAAGTTAGGTTTTTCACCACTTCCTTTGACACTGCCTTTAAAAAAAAGTTTGTATTAATCTTTACCATTTTCGTGGCAAAAATCGTATACAGGTGTATTTGTAACATATCGTCGGTAACATTGTCCCAGAATACGTTTATTCTGCAATTTGTGTCTTTGCCATCATTATCGACATTACTTATCATCCAGACTCAGGACTATCATAAGTGACACAGTTGGAGGGCAGCTCAGGACTATCATAAGTGACACAGTTGGAGGGTAGCTCAGGACTATTCTCATAGAGGACAGATTGACACTAATATGGAACGGAATGTTTCAACAGCATCTATAGATAATAGATTACTGTATGTTTTGCTAACATAATATAGAATAATTCCATTAGATGGGGACATATGGAGTCTAAGAAACGAGAAGCGGGATGAATACAGTGTATGTCGTTGTGGTACAGCAAGACTTGTCATGGGAAGAAATCGTTTTGTAGACGTTTCGCCATCCAGTGACTTTATTAATACAAATTCAAGGACATAATTGGAAGAGAGTAGAACTATATACAAAATATGAGGTAATCAGTCCCCTCAATGTTGGAGTACCACGGTGCTCTTCACCAACTCCAAGGCTGACGGACTGATTCCCTTATCTTTTGTATATAGTTCTACTGTCTTCCAATTATGATCTTTAATTTGTATTGATAAAGCCACTGGATGGCGAAACGTCTACAATAAAGATACCCAGATGTTACACATGTGTAATTATTCATCTTGTGGGTGTCGTACGCCATTCAAGTACAAGAAATCGTTTATTCAGTTCCCTATTGACGAGGCTCTTGTTTACGTGATCATCTAATTACGGGTCAGATACAAGAGTGTATAACCAGTCTGCCACAAACGCACAATACCAAATGTCTGATTTTTTCCCAGTTTTATAAGTTAAAACAAAAATTTTCACTTGATGCAGGTAAAATATTCTATGGGAACTTTGCAATGCATCTAAGATTTAGAGTTTTAAAACTTTTTTCAAGGAAATAAACATAATATCCCAAAGAAACGAGAATCGTTGTTTTACCATTAAGAGGACAAGACTACAAATGCACAGTATAATATTTACATATTGAGAATAAAGAGCTTTGTATCCACGTTTCGCCAGAATTATACAAAATATCAAACAAAAAATAACATAAAGAGCAATATAAACTTGTGTCTATATTTAGTGATAGTTGTCATTATGTATTTGTGTTACTGTAAGGTAACTGTATTTTCTTTGTTTTTATCTTAACATGGTGTATTTGTTTCGTACAATAGACCCAAAACTTAACGACTATTTTTACAACTTAGTTGTGAATATCGACAGCTGAGCGTCTGCCTCCCGCTGATGCAACGACCAGGTTCCAGGCTGGTGACTGTTCCTTCCCTGCTTAACAATCACTTCCACTCCTACAACGTCCAGAAAATATTTATGAATGTATTGGTTATCACCCCGGGCACCACAGGTCTACACACGTGTCAGAAGACCGTTTAGTGCATAATCAATCAGCGCGCGCACACACACACACACACACGCTGCAAGCCTGGTTCAGCAACTGGCTCCTGGAGTTCAACCCCACCAAGTGCAAAGTCATGAAGATTGGGGAAGGGCAAAGAAGACCGCAGATGGAGTACAGTCTAGGGGGCCAGAGACTACAAACCTCAATCAAGGAAAAAGATGTTGGGGTGAGTATAACACCAGGCACATCTCCTGAGGTGCACATCAACCAAATAACTGCTGCAGCATACGGGCGCCAGCAAACCTAAGAACAGCATTCCGACATCTTAATAAAGAATCGTTCAGGACCCTGTACACTGTGTACGTTAGGCCCACACTAGAGTATGCAGTACCAGTTTGGAACCCACATCTAGCCAAACACGTAAAGAAGCAAGAGCAAGTCCAAAGGTTTGCAACAAGACTAGTCCCGGAGCTAAGGGGTATGTCCTACGAGGAGAGGTTAAGGGAAATCGACCTGACGACACTGGAGGACAGGAGAGATAGAGGGACATGATAACGACATATAAGATACTGAGAGGAATTGAC
>WNWK01013355.1:0-55670 GCA_009830355.1 Cherax destructor
GTAGTAAGGGCCTAGTGGCCGAAGGAAGATAATGTCATCTCTCCGGCCAGCGGTTTTTAAAAAGACCTGGGTGGAGGCGTGAAGGATGTCAAGGAAGGGTTGAGGGGATTGGGAGGTGGAAAGGGGGCGGGTGATTTCGGGGAATAATGTGGCTAAGCAAAGGAGTGTAAAAGCAAACAGAAAGGGAAGCCCCCCCAAGAAAATGTTTAAATATAAAACGTGGATGGCGCCGGCGGGGGTCAAAAGGAGAGGGGGTAGAAGTGACTTTGAGACATATGAATGTTGATGTTTGTATTCTTAAAAAACATAATTTCCGGTGTGGACAAGATCTTGATTTGAATGGGTTCTTTGATACTGAGAGCTCAGAGCATTTAAAGGGAGGGGTGATGGTAGGGATATGTGAAACCAGCCCCTTCATTTTGAAGGCATGGGAGGGGGGGGTGGATGGATAGTTGGGGGGGCGGGATGTGGGGTGCCCTTCCAAGTATGCTTCATTGGGGTGTATATGCTGGCAGTAATGACCATCCTGTGAAGGAGGATTTTGTTAGGAAATTTAGTTTATGCTTTGCGGGGTCTCCCCTTGGTGACCATACTTGCAGGTGATTGGAATTGTGTGATCGGGGGGGGGTTAAAAGCCTCGGGGGCAGGGTGTATTTTGGGGGGTTTTGAGGGATGTTTGGGAGGTGGTGGGGGTGGAGGATGCGGTCAGGGAGGTGGGTGGGATGTGGTGCATACAAATATATGAAAGGATATGCAGAAGGCTTGATCGGGTATATGTGTCGTCGGCAATTCGGGTCAGCAGTGTCAGTCGGGGAAATGGGTTTCTCTGATCATGGGATTGTTTAGCTAATTTGGGCTGGGTAGGGCGGTCCGCATCTTTCCTAGCTATTGGAAATTAAATTTGGTTTGCTGCGGGGACTGGATTGGGAGGCTTTTGTGGATTGGTGGGCTGGGTTGGGGGGGGAGGACGGGGAATTGACAATATCATGCAGTGGTGGCCCAGATAATGCGAAGGTTTGCTATTGGGATTTTACGGTAGGCTGCGAAGGAAGGGGCGAGATTGAGGACAGTAAACAGAGTTATTTGGAATATCAGTTAGGGGGAATGCTATAAAGGGGGAGGGAGGTTACCCTGTGGGTGAAATTGCGGACATAAGGTCAATTGCGGGATTTAGAAAAATGAGGCTTTTCATGTGATTGGGAAAGGGTGGGTGTGGAGGACGTCCTTTGGGAATCCCCTCAGCTATGTTTTGCAAAGATTTCAGGGGGAGTCGGGGGATGGGATCATGGCATTGACCATGAATGAGGATTGGGAGGGTTCAGGTGTGGGTCAGGTGGTGAGGACAACGGAAGAAAGGTTTTTTTAGAAGAAAGTTAGGGGAGGGGAAAGGTGATTGGGTAACACGTAAGATTGTTTGGAAGGCATGGGGCGGGTTAATGGATGCAAAGAATTGAATGGAGGGGTCATTACTGAAGCGGGTATGGCAGGTGGTGCAGGGACAACGTTTGGGGAAGATCCAGGGAGGTTTTGCGGGGGGTTTTGGTGGCTTTATTCAATAGCATGAAAATATCAGGTAGTAAAAGTTGTAAAACTTTGAAGGATTATAGGGCTTCACCACTCTGTTCAGATTATAAAAATTTGCGCGCATCTTGGGTAATCGTATGAAGACAGTTTTGAATGAATTCTTAGATCAGGGGCAATATGGGATTCCGGGCGAATATTAGGGGGGGGGGCACCGCAGAATTAGGGTTTTTGGGGAAAGGGTTTTGGGGGTGTCGTAGGGCTGGATTGGGAAACAGCCTTTGATAGTGTAGATAGGGGGATGTTACGGGGGATTTTGTTAAGACAGGGGTTTGGTGGGGAAATTGTGGAGTGGGTGCAGGCTATATAAAACGGGTTTCGGTCAGGGTACAGGTGGGGTGGGAAGGTGGGGTCCGAGGTAGGCATGGGGAGGTTGCAACAAAGGGGTGTCCCTTGTCGCGTTTCTCTTTGCATGTTTGCAAAACCCTTTCTATGGGTTGGTGAGGGAGGTGTCAGGGAGGTGGGTGAATTGTGGGATGGTGCTCTGGGAATTATCGGATCGTGGATGACACTACTATTTTAGTGGGAAGCTCAGAAGGTTTGGGGAAAGTGAATCATATAATTGAGATATTTGGAGCTTTTTGATTGGTATGAAGGTCAATAGAGTGAAGTCAAAGTTATTGGAGGTAGGTTCTTGGGTAGGCCGGGTGTTGGGTCAGGCTTATGGATGGGTAACGGTTGAAAGTATTTCTTTTGGTGTGGTTTTTTTGTGCAGAACTGGGGAGGGCTAGGGAAATGAATTCTTCTTTGGTGGTGGGGCGACATTAAACAGAATGATGGGGGTGGAGGGGGGGGGGAAATTACCCTTTGGGGTTCGGTTGTAAACACTTTGGTTACAGTAAATTATGGTTTTTTGGCTCCGTATATCCACTAATTGAGGGGCGATATAAAAGATTATGGCAGAGGGGCATGTGTTTGTTTGGTGTTATGGAAGACACTGGTTAAAGGGGGGGAGGTTGTGACGATTAGGGTGATTCATGGAGGCATGGGATTGATTCTATTGAAGAGGTGGTTAATGGGGTTATATGAGGCAGGAATTTTAGTTGGGGCGGTCTTTGTGGTGCGGGTGAATAGGGGAAAGAGGAATGAGGGAGGTGCAGAGGTGGTGGCAGGGTAGGGATCCGTATGGTATGTGAGACACTTTTGCGGCACCTTCTTTTTGTCAGATCCAGGGAAGGTAAGGGTGGGCAGGTTAGATAGAGTTGGGAGTGGTAGTAGGGTACTGCAAGGTGTTGAAACATACCCCATGTATGATTGGAGCAGAATTTGGTACTGGTTTAAGATGTTGGGGTTGTGCAGAGGATGTACCCGGGCCGTAATGTACTAACACTGGATTATATTTTTGTGTCATGGGCATGAGGGAGGTTAGGGGAGAAGCACGTGTCAGGGTATTAGCAGCCAGGTTCTATAGAAATGTATGAAAGGAATCGTGGTTTTGTATGGTAGGCATGGGAACGGGCTTTTCCAGAGGAGTATAGGCGTATAATGATCTAAAAGAAAACACCTTCCCTAACCACCCACCACCCTTGTTACATAAATCTATCTAGCCTGGCAGCGTATCTCCCTCTCACAAAAGTGTGCATAACTACCCTTTCCCTCATCTTCTACATCCCAAAGTCCCCCCCCCTAGCAGATCCCTCAACACCCAGAGCAAAAACCTGCACCTCACAGCTCCTAAGACAATTCCAATCACCTGCTACAAACCGACCTCTGACAGTGACCTCGTTACGAAAGTAGTCTTAATCGTGCATCCCTTCCCCGGACCCCCACAACCCGCCCACCCTTATCACCCTCCTCTTCCCCCTCCTACCTATGCTTAACCAAAAAAGGGCTAAACTCCCAAATCAGGATCTCTACACCACCCTTTAGTCTTCGTGAATGCGCCGCAAATACCTCATAACTTTCAATACAAAAAAGGACACTCCTGTGGAAAATTATGTTCTTGCACATTGCCACCTCATTCCTGTTATGCCTCAACACTCAACAAACCACCACGCTTCCTTTCAGTCCTTAAACCATTAATATTAATCTTAAACAATTAAAAGGAAATATGGGGTTTACCTTTCACCTGTGAACCGGTTTATCTAACACACGTCCAGGGCCTCCCTTAGCTTGACCTTAGACACCTCATTTTTGAACTTCCCATTCCACGTGTACACCTCTGCCCATGTCTTCTTCCTGAGCTGCCCAGGTGTAAGAATGTCTTCCGAATCAGAAGGAGCCGCCACATGCTTGGGGTCTCCCCTCCACCTGCATTGCCTCGTCCAGACTGCCCTCCCTGTGGATCTCCACCTCCACCATTTGGGTTTGTGACTGATTTCCCCCACCTCAAGCTGAGGCTCAACACGATGGACAGCATCCACCACCTCTGCAGGGAGGTCCAAATCAGGCTCTGTCTGCGTCTCTACCTGACTGCCCAAAAGGTCACTCAACACTACATTGATGGATTTCTCCAGCTCTCCACCTTCCGTACTTGAGACATCTTTGGGGTCCACCTGCGGTGTCTCCACCACCTGCGTATCCAAGGTCATAGTCAGACAGTCCCTGCTGGTCCACTGACTCGCTAACCTCTACAACACCAGAGGCACACTGCTCACTTCCCACCTCTGTGGGAAGGGTCTCCTCCTCTCGCCTGAAGTAGTCCTTCGTCACTTTAAAGGCTGGATGCACCCTGTAGATCCATAAACCGTGCCATGAAGAAGTTGTATGCATACTGTGTTTATTCGCCTTCTGCCAGCCTGCGCCATGTTTGCAAACAACTGTTGATTCAGACAGAGGAGAGAAGCATAGTGTGCGACCGCTCACTACCAAGACTGAGCAACGAATGTACGCTGGTATTGCTGAGGTAGTGGCTGCGTGTCCACTGCTTCAAGAACTCAAGTTGACTAGTATGTCAAAGCTCACTGGCACTACCTTCATCTAACATTCCCACTGCTCTTCCTCACCTACGTAGACTAGAACTCTGAGGTTGCTGCAGAGTTAAATCAGCAATCCTGCAATGTTTAAAAGCTCTGATGCTCTGATGGTCGGCGCTTCAGAATGGTTTTACCTATAATTAACTATAGCCAGTCAGAGCAAAATGGCGAGCCAAATCAGCGCGAGTAAACACTGCGACTGCAGCTCTGCTGTTGCCTGCTATCCTAAGAGATACCTACAGTATTGACAGTGAAGCTTTATATGGAGTGTCGCTTAATGGAACAAAGCAAATCTTTGTCAAATTTTGTATGGCTCATGTTTACGAAATGATGGTTGACAAATATCAAGAGGTATGCCTCCAAGTTAACCTGAATGTATCCGTCAAGCTTCATGATGTGTCCAGGTTTTACACCTGGGTTAAAATAGAAACGTTCCCTTTGAGGCAGATGAGACAGATCTGCAGTCTATCTTTGAGAAATAGGGCATAGTACACACAGCAACAGTAGGTAGATGGAGTGAAGGATTATATGCTGGTTTTACCAGAAGGGACATTTACTCTTAAGATGTCCTTGCGACAGCCAATACCCTCCTATGTGGTAATGGGAATTCAGGATGCAGGTGATGGTGACATACTCTGGCCAGAGGCACACTTGCAGGCTGTGTGGAGGTTTCGTCTGCAAACAGGAACACCTCTGAATCTATCCCAGGTGTGTGGCCAGGGTGGTACACCAGTGTGTGTGCCAGGGTGGTACAACCAGTGTGTGTGTGGCAGAGTGGCACAACCAGTGTGTGTGTGCCAGGGTGGTACAACAGTGTGTGTGCCAGGATGGTCAACCAGTGTGTGTGCCAGGGGGGTACAAACAGTGTGTGTGCCAGGGTGGTACAACCAGTGTGTGTGTGCCATGGTGGTACAACAAGTGTGTGCCAGGGTGGTACAGCCAGTGTGTGTGCCAGGGTGGTACAACCAGTGGTGTGTGCCAGGGTGGTACAACCAGTGTGTGGCCAGGGTGGTACAACCAGTGTGTGTGCCAGGGTGGTACACCAGTGTGTGTGCCAGGGTGGTACAACCAGTGTGTGTGCCAGGGGTGGTACAACCAGTGTGTGTGCCAGGGTGGTACACCGTGTGTTGCCAGGTGGTACAACCAGGTGTGTGCCGGGTGAACCAGTGTGTGTGCCAGGGTGGAACACCAGGTGTGTGTGCCAGGGTGGTACAACCAGTGTGTGTGCCAGGGTGGTAACCAGTGTGTGTGCCAGGGTGGTACAACCAGTGTGTGTGCCAGGGTGGTACAACCAGTGTGTGTGCCAGGGTGGTACAACCAGGTGTGTGCCAGGGTGACACCAGTGTGTGTGCCAGGGTGGTACACCAGTGTGTGTGCCAGGTGGTACAGCCAGTGTGTGCCAAGGGTGGTACAACCAGTGTGTGTGCCAGGGTGGTACAACCAGTGTGTGTGCCAGGGTGGTACAGCCAGTGTGTGTGCCAGGGTGAAGTACAACCAGTGTGTGCCAGGGTGGTACAACCAGTGTGTGTGCCAGGGTGGTACAACCAGTGTGGTGCCAGGGTGGTACAGCCAGGTGTGTGCCAGGGTGGTACAACCAGTGTGTGTGCCAGGGTGGTACAACCAGTGTGTGTGCCAGGGTGGTACAACCAGTGTTGTGCCAGGGTGGTACAACCAGTGTGCAGGGTGGTACACCATGTGTGTGCGGTGGTACAACCAGTGTGTGTGCCGGGGTGGTACAACCAGTGTGTGTGCCAGGGTGGTACAACCAGTGTGTGTGCCAGGGTGGTACAGCCGGTGTGTGTGCCAGGGTGGTACAACCAGTGGTGTGCCAGGGTGGTACAACCAGTGTGTGTGCCAGGGTGGTACAACCAGTGTGTGTGCCAGGGTGGTACAACCAGTGTGTGTGCCAGGGTGGTACAACCAGTGTGTGTGCCAGGGTGGTACAACCAGTGTGTGTGCCAGGGTGGTACAACCAGTGTGTGTGCCAGGGTGGTACAACCAGTGTGTGTGCCAGGGTGGTACAACCAGTGTGTGCCAGGGTGGTACAGGGAACCAGTGTGTGTGCCAGGGTGGTACAACCAGTGTGTGTGCCAGGGTGGTACAACCAGTGTGTGTGCCAGGGTGGTACAACCAGTACAGTACTCACCTATTTGTGTTGCAGGGGTCGAGTAATTGCTCCTCGCCCCGCCTCTTCACTGATTGCTACAAGGTCCTCTCTCTTCCTGCTCCATGAGCTTTATCAAACCTCGTCTTAAAACTATGTATGATTCCTGTGGAGGTTTCGTCTGCAAACAGGACACCTCTGAATCTATCCCTAGGTGTGTGCCAGGGTGTACAACCAGTGTGTGTGCCAGTATGGTACAACCAGTGTGTGTGCCAGGGTGGTACAGTGTGTGTGCCAGTGTGGTACAGTGTGTGTGTCAGGGTGGTACAGTGTGTGTGCCAGGGTGGAGGAGAGGGCAGTTAAGAAATCAATATACTCAGTTACAGTTAACAAGAAAATAAAAATTGAATTAGAAAAGCAAAGAGATTATGTGGTTAAAGTCACAAGGGAATCGAAGACTAACCCAAAGGGATTCTTTCAGGTATATGGAATTAAGATTAGGGACAAGATAGGCCCATTCAAAAGTTACTCAGGTCAGCTCACCGACAGTGATAAGGAAATGTGTAGAATTTTAACACTTCCTCAGAGTTTTTACACAGGAAGATACTAGGAAATTCCAGAAATAATAAATTATGTGGAGCAGAACGAAGACAATGTAAAAGAAGGAAATTAAAAGTGAACATAGGAAAGAGTAAGATGAATGATTGGATATCAGATTGCAGGAGTATGGAGGAAGTGAATGTATTTAGATAGTTGAGGTGAATCATAGAATTGACGAGGGATAAAGGTGAGTGGTGTCCCATCTCTGGAACATCCTGTGTGTGTGTGTACTCACCTAATTGTGGTTGCAGGAGTCGAGTCATAGCTCCTGGCCCCGCCTCTTCACTGGTCGCTACTTGGTCCATTCCCTGCTCCATGAGCTTTATCATACCTCTTCTTAAAGCTATGTATAGATCCTGCCTCCACTACATCACTCTCCAGACTCTTCCACTTCCTGACAACTCTATGACTGAAGAAGCATTTCCTAACATCCCTGTGACTCATCTAAGTCTTCAACTTCCAGTTGTGACCCCTTGTTGTTGTGTCCTGTCTCTCGAACATCCTGTCCCTATTCACCTTGTCAATTCTTAGTATTTTACATGTTATCATGTCACCTCTGTTCCTTCTGTCCTCCAGTGTCGTCAAGTCGATTTCCCTTAACCTCCCCTCGTAGGATATACCCCTTTGCTCCGGTACTAGTCTTGTTGCAAACCTTTGCACCTTCTCTAATTTCTTGACGTGCTTGACTGTGAGGGAAAAGTTTATAAGATAGGAGTGGAAGTATGAATGGTGGTGGTGGTAGTTTGTTGGGCAGTATGTTTGTTGTGTTATGTGTACATCATTACCGCTACTCCTCTCCCTTCCCCGTTCTCCACCGTGGGAGTTGACGTGTGTCCCTCAGCCCAGTTGACAGTCACTTGACTTTCGGCTTCCATCAAGTTTGTATCCAATCCACTCCTGTTTAAGAATGTATTGTGTTTCGTTTAATAGCTTTACTCTTGTTTAGGTTTTTATTCTGGTAAATCACCCTGACCTAATTAGAACTTACGGGGTGTAACGTAGTCACTTTTTGTCCTTACAGCTTCTAAATGTTTTAAAGGCTGACAAGCAATCAGCCACACACCTTCCTACACCCGTTTTCCACTTATAACACCACCAAAGTTTCATCGTGGTTCTCGACTGGCGACTCTACTGCTTTGAAAGTGTTGTGGTTGTCAGAGATCCCAGTACCTCGGTTCTTCAGAATACTACTGGTGTTGGAGTCACAATGGCTCAGCGTTCCAAACCACGGTTCTGAGCTACGTGCCCAGAACATCGGCACGGCACCATTTATCAATTACTTATTGTGTACATATTAGCTTAGTCACTAATTATTTTTTATATTTCATCTTTGCATCAGGTAGGATTAATATTATATACTAGTTGTACATATTAATGAAATGCTTTATCTTATTATCTTTGATATTTTAATTTCCATAAGGATGAATCTGTTTTATCAAATACTCTTGAGGGTCTGATGGGGCTCTTGAACCTTTACATTGACCAGGTGCCAGTTCTATACTGATGCATACTCCAATATGGGCCTGACGTACATGGTTTACAAAGTTGTGAATGATTTCTTACTGAGGTGCCAAAATGCTATTCTTAGGTTTGCCAAGCGCAAATATGCTGCAGCTGTTATTTGGTTGATGTGCGCCTCAGGAGATGTGCTCAGTATTATACTTATGACAAGATCCTTTTCTTTAAGTGAAATTTGCAGTCACTGGCCCCTTAGCCTGCACTCTGTCTGCGGTCTTCTTTGCCCTTCCCCAATCTTCATGACTTTGCACTTGGTGAGGTTCACCTCCAGGAGCCATTCGTTGGACCAGGCTTGCAGCCTGTCCAGATCCCTTTGCAGTCCTGCCGCCTGATAATCATCCAATTTTAATATCATGAGGGGAGGAGGTGGTTGAGGGGGAAGCAGTGTTTCCTGTGTATAACTGGAAAGGGATTTGGAGTGGACTACGGGGATTGTGGTTAAGGGCAAAGGAGAGAGAGGTAATGTACAGATTTTTGCACGGGGTGCTGGCTTCAAGGGCTGTGTTGCATCGGATGGGGTTGGCGGGGGATGCATATTGTGTTCGGTGTGGTGAGGTGGACACTGCTTATCATGGGATATATTTTTGTGGGCATTTAGAGATGGTTAGGCTTTGGTTAAGGGAAGTGATACATTTGATGGGAGGGGGGTGGAGGGATTAATGCTTTGAGGTTCTTGTGTTTGGATGTTGGGGGCATAAGGAGGGAGGTACGGTGGGCACTTTCGTATTTGGCGGTGGATTTTGTGTGTTTTGTGGCTTTGAGGAGCAGCCTGGGGGAGTACGAATGAGAACTATAGCAGCGACCATGTATAGGACGAAATGCAGGAATCGGGGTTGTATGGAGAAGCGTGGGACAGGTGGTTTCTTGTTGAATACAGAGATTTTATGGTTGTTGGGGAATGGGGGAAATGGTTGGGAGGACTGTTCTTTGTAGGATTGCATGCAAGGATGCATGAGAAGGCTTATATGTTGTTTGTTTGGTGTGAAGGATGCAAAGGGGGCTTTAGATGGGCAGGTTGGAGGGGAGGGTTGAGGGTGGACATCATGGTAAACGTTTTGTTTGCAAAGGAAGACCTAATGGGGGGGATGTATGGTGGTGAACGTAAAGTACTGATGACGGGGGGGAGGTAGGTGGGGAGGGGGATTCCGTTGAGGTGGCTTTCCTTAGACGTGGGTTGAAGGATAGGTTTCTGTTGTGCAATTATTGGGTGGTATGAAAGGGTGTAATTATAGATAGGTTATCATGTGTCGGTATATTACAGATTACTTGATGTATGTCTACACTGACACGTTCATGTGTGTTGTGCCATGTCATGGAGCTATGTCTACTTCTTTTTTGTGTAAGCTCTTGCAGTATGTGTTGGGTAGGGCATACGTTTTGGTGTGTATCAATTTTATTGCTTGGATATTGCTTGGTGCTCCATCGTGCGATGTACTATGTACACAGTGTGTTTTATGTTCACATTACATATAAGGGATATAAATTCAGAGGTGTATGTGAATATTACAATGCTGTTGATATAAATTGCAGCTGTTCCTGTGCTGTGTGTGTATTGGCTTATGTCTCGTTTGTGGAGATAGGGATGGGGGTTATGAATGTATCATTTATTTGTGTATTTTATTGTAGTCTGTATTTTAATGACGTCTGTGTGTTCTATGTATAGGTATATGCACCCTTATGCAATGTATGCAAGTTAGTGTTGATGTACATAGCTGTGGTATGTACAATGTGTCTGTATACTAATATAATATGGAAGGATAATGTTAATGGGTGTGGTGGATAATTGCTACAATATATTATTTGTGTACGTAGCGACAGGTTGTGGTAGGGAAGCAAGGGATAGTGTAGAATACAGTTCTTGTTGAGAAATGTGTAAGGATCAGTTTCAATGATGGAGGGGGGAGTGTAAGTTTATGATCCTTGTGCATTAATTCTCTTTTGTAACATTGGTATATTGTTGATTTATATATATTTCTGTATGTACAAGGCACACATACTGGCCTTTTAAATGACATATATGAAATCAGACAAACAGGGGAAAGGGGTACATAGAATGTCATTGGCGTGACGAAGGTGGAAACGTCACAGGATATAAAGACTATAATAGGCGTCATGGCCTGTTTATTTTTGTAGTGAGGCTCAGGATACAGTAATATATTGGGGATATATACAAGACTGTTATCATAATGGTGGTTCTAGCATGGTCTCCCATGGAATGGCAGGTTTTTTCTGGTTAAGTTTATGGGTTATTTAGGCGTGTATTTAAGTATGTAAAGCAGTAAGTCTTATGAACAGGTTGGTTCATAATTGTAAAACACTTTCTATGTATCATGTAAGCTTATTCTAAAAAAAAAAAATTAATCTCTTGCCTTGTCTTTAGTTATTTGTTTCCCTTTTGTTATGTTTCTAGTCCAATAAATACAAATATTTACAGTAACTGAATAGTTGAATTTGACCTTTATTGTGAGACACCATTGATAATAAAATTGACTTCCCATTGGAAAATAAAACAGCAAACTGAATAGTTAGGTCTCAGCAATATGGCGGCTGGTGGAAGGAGGAGGATCAACACCGTGTGTGTTGAGGTGTTGAAGGGAGCAGTGTACCCGGATAACTCAAATGTTTTGTTGCCTGGGATTATCCGTGATGCTTATGGCATTGGAACTGAGGAATTACGAGGCATAGCGCTGAATGGGGCGCACCGCATCTTCATAAAGTTTGCTATGACAGCGGCATATGAGAGGATCGTGGACGGCTTTCAGGACAAACCAATGGTGATCAACGCTGGCCTGGAGGTACACTTGAGAGATGTGTCTCGATATTATACCTTTATTTGAGTCCAAAACGTGCCATTTGAAGTTATTGATGAGGATAATCGAGTGGCGTTCCAACAATTTGGAGTGGTTCATACAGCTGTGATGGGCAAATGGACTGACGGCATTTATGCAGGATTGCAGGAAGGGTCATATTTCCTTAAAATGACTCTCCGAAGGCCTATACCTTCGTATGTTGTCCTTGAAGATTTTAGGACTCAAGTCTACGTCACATACGCCGGTCAGCAACGAACCTACAGACTATGTGGGGCGTATGATCATGTTGCAGCTGTTTGTGGGAGGAGGACTGACCATCGTCAGGAAGAACGAATGGATGACAAGGAGGTTGAACAAGACAGAGAGTGTGGTGCCAGTACCACCAAGTGTGGGACAGAGTAAAAGGTGGAGTGATGAGGTAGATGGGACTGGTGGCACCTGTGAGACACTGCCTGCAGGCTCGGGTGTTGAACAGACGGAGGGGGGGATTGCACCTGTGGGTGGGGAGATTTTACGGGGGGACTTGCCCCATATTTTGCAAGATGCCATCAGAGATTTTCTTGGCACGCCCAGAGAAGAGTCCCCTTTAGAGCCTGGTGATGGGCATGTGGAGTCTGTGGAGCTGCCTGGGGAGGGTGGGTTTACATCACATGATGGGGAATCTAACCTGGTGGTGCAGGATGTGGTGGCTGTGGTTCATAGGCAGGATGAACAGTTGGAAAATGTGGCTATGGATTATAGTGGTGATTCACGTAAGAGGCCTGTGGGTGGGTCCGATGAGGACGTGATCACACCCGCGCAGAAAGTTTGTACAAAGTCATGGGTAGATGCGGCCCGCAGGGTAAAGGGTGGGGTGTCAGGAAGAGAAGGGCTTAAACGTGGTCAGGGGGTGAAGGAGAAGGGAGGAGGAGCGCCAAAAGTCCAGAGGTATCGAGGAAAACCCCCTATGTTGTCTTCAGAAGTCTCACCATAAATGTTAATGGCCTTCGGGCCGAGGTGAAATGATGATGGCTCGAGGTAACTATGCGACGTTTTCAGGTAGATATTTGTTTTGTACAAGAACATAATTTCAGGTGTGCGAGGGAATTGTGTTTGAATGGATACAGAGTGTATGCAGGTGATTCAGGGAAATTAAAGGGAGGGGCTGCTGTGGTCATGCGCGAGGTCAGCTCTTTTAAGCTATTAACGTGGGAGACAGGAGAAGAGGGTAGGGTGGTGAGGGTGAACGGGGTGTGGGGAGATGTGCGCATGAGTTTTATAAGTGTGTATATGCCGGCGGATCTCTGCAGGAGTACTAAGGAACATTTCGTAAAGGAAGTATTGCTGTATCATTTGAGAGGACTGCCTGAGGTAACCATTATAGGAGGAGACTGGAACTGTGTAATACGGGGTAAGGATGTAGAACCCAGGGGGGCAGGCTGTGTCCTGGGAGTGTTGAGGGAGGTATTAGGAGCGGCCGGGGTGATGAATGTAGTAAGGGAAAGAGGTTGGTGTGTGGAGCACACTTTCGTGAGGCGTGGATATCAGGCGAGACTAGATAGGATTTATGTAACTAAGGAGATACAGGTTGGTAGGGTAGAAGGTATGGACGTGGGATATTCTGATCAAAGGGGTGTGTTGGCAGATATCAGCTGGGAAGGAATGATTAAAAGGTATGACAGCTACTGGAAATTTAATATAAGTTTATTGCAAGGAGTTGGTGAGGGAGAAAGTTTTGCTGCATGGTGGCAGGGGCAATGGGAGAGAGGTCAGCATTCGGGGGACTTACTGAGTTGATGGGAAATGTGGGCATTACAGATTACAGAGGTACTTGGAGGGTCAACTGGAGGATTGTTGCAAAAGGGGTGGAAATTCTAGGGTGGATGAGATGGGTATTCTGAAAGGTCGTCTGAGAGAATTGCAGAATGAACGATTTAATGTGACACGTGTGAGAGGAGGGCTGGAGGAGGTCTTATGGGGCGACAGGCCATCCGCCTGTGTTCTCCGACGTTTTAGGAAGCGGCAGAGGGACACAACTATGATGATGTTGGAGGTGTGTCGGGAGTTGGGGGGGGGTATAGGGAGGACAATTGCTCCGAACTACTGAATTAATAAGTAACTATGCAGATCACTGGGTAAAAAGAGTACTTGCAGGAGGAAGAGGGGGGGGTGAGGGACAGGGCAATAATAGGGGAGGGGATCAGGTGTATTGTTAGTAAGAATGATAGGAAGGACATGGAGGGAGAGATTTGCGAGGAAGAGGTATGGGAGGCAGTGCAGAGCTTGAGCAAAGGGAAGGCACCTGGATTGGATGGTCTCCCTAATGATTTCTATGTGCATAATTGGGAGCCCCTAAGGGATTGTTTAGTTAAAGTATTCAATTGTATGAAGAATGGGAGGGTATTGGGTAGCATGCAGAACACTGGGGTTGTGGTTTTGGTGAAGAAAAAAGAGGAATGTAGGACGATGAAGGATTATAGATTTATAATATTAATGTGTGTGGATTATAAGATCTTCGCAAAGTTACTAGGTAATAGGCTTAAGAAAGTGGTGTGAATGGTCTTACATAAGGGGCAATGTGGAATCCCAGGTAGAAGCATGGGTGTGGGTCATGGTCAGATTAGGGATTTTATTGAGAGGGGTGAAGGGGGGGGGGTGTTGAGTATCGATTGGAGTGCTGCTTATGATAGTGTTGAATGGAGTATGTTGTATGATATCATGAGGCGGCAGGGTTTTGGGGATGAATTGGTAGGTTGGGTAGAGACTCTGTATGGGGGAGCTAAGCTTAGGATACAGGTAAATGGTAGAATGGGAAAGGAGGTGCCTATGGATAAGGGTTTAAGACAGGGCTGCCCCTTGTCCCAGGTATTGTTTGCTTGCATGCTAGATCCCTTTTATCATTTAGTTTCAGGAGGAATGGCTGAGGGGAAGGGGATGATGCAGGGATAGTTGGATATGTGGATGATACTACAGTACTAGTGCGAGATGTAGAGGAGTTAGTGAATGTGGGGCGTATTGTAGAGATTTTTGGGAAGGCTACTGGGATGAAAGTAAACTATGCTATATCTAAATTGTTGGAGGTAGGTGGGTGGGTAGGGGGAAGGGTTGGGGTGGGAAGGGGGTGGGCAACAGTGGAATAGGTGAAGATTTGTGGGGTAGTGTACCGGGCAGATCCGGTAGAGGCCAGGGCAGTTAATGCAGAGGCGGTAGTGGGAGAGGCCATTAAGCGTATGGGTGGTTGGCAGCCTGGGGACGTCACATTGCATCAGAGAGTGGTGATCGTCAATGCACTAGTTTTTAGTATATTGTGGCATGTGGCGGCGGTGTTCCTTATTATTTTTGAGGATGTGAGGGAATTGCAGAGAAGGGCATTACGTTTTATATGGGGTTATGGAAGGGCATGGTTAAGTAAGGAAGTGGTAATGATGAGGGTACATCAAGGAGGTTTGGGGCTCATCCCATTAGCAAGGCGTCTGCAGTGTGTTTATATTAAGCATCGATACCTCAGGGTGGGTGGGGTGTGGGGGAGAAGAGTGGGATTGGTTATGGAAGATGTCAGAAGGTGGTGGAAGGGAAATGATCTGATGGAGTGTGAAGGAATGTTGAGGCGAATCATGGTGGTTAAGGAGCCGAGGCGGATCACTGCAAGTCTCCTGGGCAGGGGAGGGGTACAAGGGAGGGTGTTGCATGGGGCAGCGATATACCCTATGTATGATTGGATAGGTATATGGAAGGGATTAAAAAAGTTGTGGCTTAAACCCAGAGTACGTGAATGTGTATAGGTTTTTAATGGGGATCATTACATCGAAAGCAATTTTGTTCCCTATGGGGATAGGGGAGGGAAGGCTGTGTGATAGATGCGGGGAGGAGGATACTGCGTATCATGCGTATCATGCGGTGTGTTTTTGTCCTTTATTGAGGGTAGTGCGTGAATGGTTTGGGAAGGTGTTGTGCAGGGTGGGGGGGGGAGAGGGCTTTCAACTTTGCGGGCCTTAAGCTTTGATGTGGGAGGGGTGGGAGGGGAGGTGAGACGGGCGGTCTTGTACCTAGTGGCAGACTACTTGTATGTGTCATGGGGAATGAGGGGGGTGTCGGGGGAGTGTAGAGTCAAGGCTTTGGCTGCTGTGTTTTATAGGACAAAATGTAGAAATAGGGATCTTTATGGTCTGCGGTGGGATTCAGCTTTTTCTGTGAGTTGGGAGTCGGTGGGTAGTTTACTAGAGCTGTGAGAGAGGGTTTAAAAGGACTGGCCAGCGAAGGAGGGGGGTATACATGGTGGGGAAAGGTGTATGAATGAAAGGGAGAGGTGGGTGGGTGACTGTGGACTCAGTGGGAATTTGACACATGACTGAGGAATGCACGATGTGTACTCACCTAATTTTACTCACCTAATTGTGGTTGCAGGGGTCGAGACTCGGCTCCTGGCCCCGCCTCTTCGCTGTCCGCTACTGGGTCTCTGCTCTCCCTGCTCCATGAGCTTTATCATACCTCATCTTAAAACTATGTATGGTTCCTGCCTCCACTATATCTTTCTCTAGACTATTCCACTTCCTGACTACTCTGTGGCTGAAGAAATGCTTCCTAACATCCCTTTGACTCATCTGAGTCTTCAGTTTCCAGTTGTGTCCCCTTGTTTCTGTGTTCCCTCTCTGGAACATCCTAACACTGTCTACCTTGTCGATTCCCCACAGTATTTTGTATGTCGTTATCATGTCTCCCCTGACCCTTCTTTCCTCCAGTGTTGTTAGTCCTATTTCCCTCAACCTTTCTTCATAGGACAGACCCCTGAGTTGTGGAACTAACCTTGTCGCAAACCTTTGCACTTTCTCTAGTTTTTTTACGTGCTTGACCAGGTGTGGGTTCCAGACTGGTGCTGCATATTCTAGTATGGGCCTGACATACACGGTGTACAGTGTCTTGAACGATTCCTTGTTAAGGTAACGGAATGCTAATCTTAGGTTTGCCAGTCGCCCATATGCTGCCGCAGTTATCTGGTTGATGTGTGCCTCCGGAGACGTGCTTGGCGTTATACTCACTCCAAGGTCTTTCTCCTTTGCCGAGGTTTGTAGCCTTTGTCCGCCTAGCCTGTACTCTGTCAGCGGTCTTCTTTGCCCTTCTCCGATCTTCATGACTTTGCATTTGGTGGGATTGAATTTGAGAAGCCAGTTGCTAGACCAGATGTCAAGCTTGTCCAAGTCTGTTTGAAGTCCTGCTTGGTCCTCTTCCGATGTGATTCTCCTCATTAATTTCACATCATCTGCGAACAGAGACACTTCTGAGTCTATCCTTTCCATCATGTCATTTACATATACCAAGAATATCACTGGTCCTACGACTGACCCCTGCGGTACACCGCTCGTCACAGGCACCCACTGTGATACCTCATCACGCACCATGACCCGTTGTTTCCTCCCTGTGAGGTATTCCCTGATCCATTCCAGTGTCCTTCCTGTTATACATGCTTGTTCTTCCAACTTCTTTACTAATCTCATGTGAAGAACTGTGTCGAAGGCCTTCCTGCAGTCCTGGAAAATGCAATCAACCCACCCTTCTCTCTCTTGGCTTACCTCTGTTACTTTATCATAGAACTCTAGGAGGTTTGTTACACAGGATTTGCCTTCCCGGAATCCGTGCTGTCTGGTGTTTATTATCCTGTTCAGCTCGAGGTGCTCCACCATTCTTTTCCTGATGATTTTCTCCAGGACTTTGCACACTATACATGTAAGTGACACTGGTCTATAGTTTAGTGCCTCTTTTCTGTCTCCTTTTTTAAAGATGGGGACTACGTTGGCCTTCTTCCATACCTCAGGTAGCTGCCCAGTTTCAAGGGATGTGTTGAATATTATGGTAAGTGGCACACTCAGTACCTCAGCTCCTTCCCGAAGAACCCACGGGGAGATATTGTCCGGACCCATCGCCTTTGAGGTATCAAGGTCACTGAGTAACTGCTTCACCTCCTCCTCAGTTGTATGTATGCCCTCTAGCACTTGATACATCCCTTGTTGGTGACACACCTCGTCCTGTCTACCCAGCTGCCTTCCTTCATACACTGTGAATACTTCCTTAAACCTCAAGTTGAGCTCTTCACATACCTCTTGATCATTACTTGTGAGTTCCCCATCTTCTCTCCTCAGCCTTATCACCTGGTCCTTGACTGTTGTCTTCCTTCTGATGTGACTGTACATCAGTTTCGGGTCGGACTTAACTTTCGATGCTATGTTGTTTTCGTACTGTTTCTGGGCCTCCCTCCGTACCTGTGCATACTCGTTTCTAGCTCTTCTACTAATCTCTTTATTTACTTGGGTTCTTTGCCTTCTGTACCTTTTCCATTCTCTGACACTCTGAGTCTTTGCCTCCCTGCACCTTTGGGTAAACCAGGGGCTCTTTCTGGCCTTCCCATTTAATCTTTTTCCTCTGGGTATAAACCGTTCCTCTGCCTCCTTGCACTTTGCCCCTACGTATTCCATCATTCATTTATTGTCTGTCCGTCCATTTCCCTTTCCCACTGAACCTCCTGCAGGAAATTCCTCATGCCTGTGTAGTTTCCTCATTTAAAGTCTGGTTTGTCTCTTTCAGTACCGTTTTCCCTCTCCACCTGTAGCTCTACAATGTACTCAAAGCTCAGCACCATATGGTCACTGGCTCCCAGGGGGCTCTCGTGTGTTATGTCTTCAATATCTGAGCTGTTCAGGGTGAATACAAGGTCCAGTCTTGCTGGTTCATCTTCTCCTGTCACTCTGGTCGTGTCTCTGACATGTTGGTGCATCAGGTTTTCCAGTACCACGTCTATCATCTTGGCTCTCTAAGTTTCTGGACCCCCACGTGGTTCTTGGTTCTCCCAGTCGATCTCCCTGTGGTTGAAATCACCCATGACCAGTAGCTTCGCTCTGCTCATGTGCGCTTTTCTTGCCACCTCCACCAGAGTGTCCACCATCGCTCTGTTGTTCTCATCATATTCCTCACCTGGCCTCCTGCAGTTCTGTGGTGGGTTATACATCACTGCAATGACTATCTTGTGCTCCCCAGACTGGATGGTACCTACTATGAAGTCCCTTTCTCTACACACCTCCATTCCTTCCATTTCCTCAAATCTCCAACGGTTCCTTACAAGCAGTGCGACCCCTCCTCCCCCCCTGCTCCTTCTATCTTTCCTCAGGATCTGATATCCCTGTGGGAAGATTGCATCTGTTACTGTCTCATTTAGTTTAGTTTCTGTGACAGCTATGATGTCTGGGGACACCTCACCAATTCTTTCATTCCACTCTTCATACTTATTCGTAATTCCATCCACGTTTGTGTACCAAACCTTCAACCTTGTTTCCAATACTGTTTCCCTTGGGGGTGTGGGCAGGGTGCCCATAGGGGGTTGCAGCATGGGTGGGGGGATTGTATGGTTGGGGTATGGGTTGGTAGGGTGGAGTTTGTGGTGGGGGTGGGGGGTAGCTGTGATGGTGGGTTTTGAGTGTGTGTGGTGTTAAAGTGTATGGTTGTCGTGGGGTTTTTGTGATTTGAGGCCCACTGTGGGTACTTCCAGTGTGTGTGTTTGTCCTGCTTGGGCTTGGTGTCTTCCGTATCTAGCTGTCTCCTCTCTTCGCCTTCTTATCTTCTCCTTCCGGGCCTCCCTTTCTTCCTGCGTTCTGTTCCGATCTAGGTATACATTCCGGTACCCCTGATTCATCCTCAGCCGTGCTTTCTCTTGCAGGATCGTGGTGCGGGCTGATTCTGCCTTGACGATTACCTTGAGAGGTCGATTTCTTCCCCTTGTGTACCACCCGATTCTCCGAAAATTTGTCACTTGGGATGTGTCTCCCCCTATTGCTAGCATGATACCTTCGATCCTTTCTTTCTCCTCCTGTTTTCTTCTGTCATGGGTGTCCTCTTCGACTTCCTTCAGGCCATAGATACAGATCGACTTTTCCCTTTCCTCCTCCCACTGTGTCTCCCATTGCCTCGTCAGAGATGCATTAGCCTCTCCCGGTGCTGTCATGGTTGTATCCCCCGTGTTCCTTTGTGTGTCCGGCCTGCTCATATGTCCCTGTCCGCTGCAGTGTGTTGTTGGGGTCTCTGTGTTTAGTGTGTCTGCTGCTTTGTCTACCCTTTCATGTGTTGTTACTGTGCTCTCATTCGTTATTACTGTGGTGCTCTTCTTGTCCCTGTCTTCTTCTTCTATATCCCTCTCATGTGTTGTTAGTATCCTGCTCGTCTTGCTTCGGGCCCCACGTGTGACTGCCAGTGCCTGTGCATACAAGAGTTCTCCTTTTTTCTCCTCATTCCCTTTGGCTGTGTCTGGTGCACAAGCTCCGAGCGCCGTTTCTGGCCAGGTACTTTTGTCTCTATTCTGTGTCATTCCCTGCAGCTTCACTTCTAAGATCTGGATCTTGGCTTCTGCTTTTTTGACTTGCATTTCCCATTTTCTACTCTCCTCAGCTATCCTCTTCTCCATTCCCTTGCTGATCACCAATATCTTCCTCTCCCATTCCTTTTCCCATTTATTGAGTTCCTCCTCGGTGATCACATATATCTTCCTCTCCCATTCCTTTTCCCTTTTGATGATTTTCTCCTCCCACTGTGGCCTTCCCGGATCGGCCATCATCCTCCTTGTTGACACCCCTCTCCCTGAGCCGCCCATATTCCCACGGTGTGCCCTTGTGGATGTATTGAGAGTATCAGAAGAATGGAGAAAGAAGATTTATAGGGAAGGGGGTGAGGGAGAAAGGAGAAAGGATAGGGAAGGGGGTGAGGGGGAGAGAGATAGCTTAGAGGTAGTGTGGAAGAGGGTGGATAGAGAGATAGAGAGGGAGAGGGAGAGAGGGAGGTATAGAGATAGAGAGAGAGATATGTAGAGGGAGAGAGATGGAGGGAGATAGAGAGATTGAGGGAGAGGGGGAGTGAGAGAGAGAGGTAGGGAGAGGGAGAGAGAGAGGTAGAGAGAGGGAGAAGGAGGGATAGGGAGAGTGTGTGTGTGCGTGCCTGGTGCTGAGTGTAGTGCACAAGCCTACCTTAGTTTAACAATAATATAAGTCCCTCCAAGTCCTGGGTTCTCTACATATGCTGCTATGTGTATGTATTGTGTGTGTACTCACCTAATTGTACTCACCTAATTGTGGTTGCAGGGGTCGAGACTCAGCTCCTGGCCCCGCCTCTTCGCTGTCTGCTACTGGGTCTCTGCTCTCCCTGCTCCATGAGCTTTATCATACCTTGTCTTAAAACTATGTATGGTTCCTGCCTCCACTATATCTTTCTCTAGACTATTCCACTTCCTGACTACTCTGTGTGTACTCACCTAGTTGTACTCACCTAGTTGTGGTTGCAGGGGTCGAGACATAGCTCCTGGCCCCGCCTCTTCACTGGCCGTGTATGTGCGTGTGTGTATGTGTGTGGTATGATGGGAGATGGGGTGGGAGGGAACCCGTATTGAGCAAAGGTGTCAGGGGTAACCATAGTGGCTTTTCCTCATAACCTACTGGACTGGTGATGTATAGTTATAGGTGTAGTAAGTTCCCTTTATGATGTGTTATAGGGTTTTTAATTTTTTCAACCACTTGGGTATGAACCGTTTGGCATTAGGATGTATGTAACTTAAGGTTTCCTGAGATGGGTGTCTCATGTTTTCAAAATTGTGCCTTACTTTTGTGGAAGGCAGTTGTGGTTAGGTTTTGTGTTGTAAACTCTCTACCTTTGTTAGTTTGTGTTTGTGTAAATATTATTTTGCATATTGTGATGGATGCTCTATCCTTACATAATTTAAACTACATCTTTGGGAATGTTGTCATTCCTTTACCTGTGTTCTTGTCTTGTATAAAAACATTTTCTGTTTTGGAGATGTGTGTACATGTATTGTGCTATTACTTTTTTGTATACTTGTGATTATTATTATTATAATCAAATAGAAGCGCTAAACCACAGGGGTTATACAGCGCTGCAGGTTATTGTGGGATGCAGGGAGAGTGGGTTGTAAGAGGGAGATGGATGATTAGTAAGGTATGGAGTGCAAGATGACGGTGGATAGTGCAGGGGTGGAGGGTAGCAAGAGATCGAGGTAGAAGGGACTGAGGGAGGTGCTAGAGGTATAATCTTCAGAGTTTGTGTAGTAAGTCAGTTTCTGTCAAAAAGTCAATGAGAGAGTCAGGATTAAAGGACGGTCCATCTGCAAGAAGGGAAGGTAAAGAAAGGGCCGCAGAGCGAAGACGTCGTTGGAGGTAAATTCTGCGTGCTCGTTGATAGAGTGGGCAGTCCAACAGGATATGTCGAACAGACACTGGAACCTGACAATGCTCACAGAGAGGGGCAGGGAGCCTCTCCATGAGATACCCGTGAGTAAGACGAGTGTGGCCGATGCAAAGACAGGAGAGTGTAGTCTCCCAACCTCGACATTGGTGACAAGAAGAAGGCCAGAAACCTATAACCGGTTTAGTAGAATGAAGTTTGTTATTCAGCAGGTCAGACCAGCGCTGTTGCCAACGGGTGCGAAGGTGGGTAGCAATGACCGCAAAATAGTCCGTGAAAGGAACACCTCTATATGAAACTGGGAGGTCATGTACTGCTGACCGCGCAGCAGTGTCTGCCTGTTCATTGCCCTGTACGTCAACATGACCAGGGACCCAACAAAAGACAATATCTTTATGCTTGCTAAAGATACGGCGTAACCAAAGGTGGATACGAAGAACTAGGGGGTGAGGTGTATCAATTTTACGGATAGCCTGTAAAGCACTAAGGGAGTCTGAAACGACCACAAATGGTGATACAGGCATAGATGCAATACGGATAAGTGCCACAAGAATGGCATACAATTCAGCCGTAAATATGCTAGCCGAGGGTAATAGATGCCCTCGTACGACGCTGTCCGGAAACACTGCTGAGAATCCGACGCCGTCAGATGACTTTGAACCATTGGTGTATACTGCGATGGCATGGGAATGAGAACGGAAATGGTCTAGAAAGAACGAGTGAGAAGCCGCCGTAGGCAGTTGGGCTTTCGCGCAAGGTAAAGGAACAGACACAGACAGCAGGAACTTCCCAAGGGGGTAGAGGAAAGGGTGAAGCCACATGAACATATAAAATCGGAAGCTGAAGGGAAGACAAGAGTGAATGCAGACGAAGAGAAAAGGGACGAAGTAAACAGGGGCGACGAACAAATACCGAACGTCTACTAACATCTGTGACAATCCTATACATGGAAGGATTGAGGAGGTCATGAGAGCGAACATAATAGCGAATGCAATGTGCATCGCGACGATCGGACAAGGATGGAATGTTCGCTTCTACATAGAGGCTCTCAACCTGGGAAGAACGAAAAGCACCAAGGCATAAGCGTAATCCCTGGTGATGGATGGGATTAAGGCTGGAAAGAGTGGCAGGAGAGGCTGCCGAATATATCTGGTCACCATAATCGAGTTTCGATAGAATTAGGGCCGAATGTAGACGAAGGAGAGTTCTACGATCAGCCCCCCATGAAAGATGTGCGAGGGTTTTAAGGAGGTTCAGCCGGCTATGACAAGTCGCCTTCAGAGAGGTAATGTGAGGTTTCCAGGACAATCTACGGTCAAACAAGAGGCCGAGAAACTTGACTGTATCACGTTCTGGGATACGTGAGCCGTATAGGTACAATGGATGATCAGAGACCACTGAACGTCTAGTGAACGTAATTTGATGAGTTTTGCCACTAGAAAATTTAAACCCGTGAGTGGTGGCCCAATCAGAAACCCGGTTGATGGCATGCTGGAGGGAAACTGCAATGAGGTGACAGTCAGCACCTGCACAAGCTATAGCAAAGTCATCCACATAGAGCGATGACCAAATATTGGATGGGAGAACAGATGCCAGATTATTTATAGCAAGCAGAAAAAGTGTTGTGCTCAGAACACATTCCTGGGGGACACCTTCAGCTTGGACAAATTCCGGGGAGAGTTCATTACTAAGCCGGACCCGGAAATGTCTGTCAGTTAAGAAAGCCTTAAGAAAGAATAGTAGGTTGCCTCGGAGGCCTAAGGAGTGGGCCTGGGCCAAGATATTATATCTCCAAGTTGTATCATAAGCCTTCTCAAGGTCGAAAAAGATAGCGATAACCGAATGGTTATTCGCAAAGGCATTACGAATATACGTATCCAAGCGCAGCAAGGGGTCAATGGCAGAACGGCCCTTACGGAAGCCATACTGACTAGGGGAGAGACTACTGTGAGTCTCTAAATACCACATCAAACGTCTATTAACTAGACGTTCCATCACCTTGCAAACTGCATTGGTAAGAGCGATGGGACGGTAGTGAGAGGGATCACGTCCCGTAGCACCTGGTTTTCGAAAAGGGAGAACAATAGCAGACTTCCACAGCTGGGGAATAACTCCTTGCGACCATATAAGATTAAAGAGTCGTAAGAGGACAGTAAGAGCAGACTGATGTAAATGCTGTAGCATACGAATATGTATGCCATCTGGCCCAGCTGCCGATGATCGGCAAGCAGAGAGTGTTGCCTCCAGTTCTTGAAGGGTAAAAGGCACATTATAGGATTCTTCTCTAAGAGAAGAAAAATCTAAGGGCTTTATTTCGCTGGCAGACTTAGAAGAAAGAAACGAGGGGCATAGATGGAGCCCCTGAGAAATGCGGACGAGATGATTACCAATTTCAGTGGCAACGGCAAGAGGGTGTGCTATATCGACACCAGCAACCTGAAGAACAGGAGCCGGGTCGGGGGAGAATTTACCACTCAATTTCCGCACTTTCTTCCAGACTGCACTCATCGAGGAAGCCGAAGTGACAGTAGAAACGTAATCTCGCCAGCAAGTGCGTTTAGCATCACGTATGACACGGCGAGCAATAGCTCTCTTCTGCTTGAAATCAAGGAGTCTCTCTGTGGTTCTGTTATACCGATACCTGCCCCATGCAGCGCGTTTCAAACGCACTGCCCGAGCACAAGCAGGAGACCACCAAGGCACGCACTTCTGAGGATGCTTGCCCGAGGTTTGGGGAATAGAATGTGAAGCCGCTGTGAAGATGGAGGACGAAAAGAGATGTAAAACCTCATCAATGGAGGACGAGGTAGTAACCTCATGAAAGGCAGTAAGTTGTGCGTAAAGGTCCCATTTCGCCCGGTCAAATTGCCAGCGTGGGCAATGAGGAGGTGGAGAAAACAGAGGGGACTTTAGGATGATTGGGAAATGATCGCTGTCATGTAAGTCCGGGAGGACAGACCAGGTGAAGTCAAGGACAGTTGATGAAGAGCAGATGGAAAGATCGATGCAGGAGAAAGAATGAGTTCGGGATCAAAATGGGTAGGAGTACCCGTATTTAAAACATGGAGGGGAAGAGAAGCAAGAAATGCCTCCAACTGAATGCCACGGGAGTCACAGTGCGACCCTCCCCAGAGAAAGTGGTGCGCGTTAAAATCGCCAAGTAAGGAAGAAACCAGAAAATCAATATCTGGGATAGACAATGCCCGCGAAGGGGAGAGATATAAAGAACAGAGTGTATACCACTTATTCAAGTGGATACGGGCTGCGGTGTAATGTAAGGAAGAAGGGACATAGAGCTGACGGTATGGAACACCAGTGCGTATAAGAGGAGCACTTTCGTTAAAGGTTCCATCGGAAAAAGGATCCGATGAATATAACAAATTATAGCCTGAAAAGGGCCTGATAACAGTGGATTGTAATTTGGGTTCTTGCAAACAGACCCCAATAGGGGAAAACTGGGAGAGCAACACCTGAAGCTCACCCTTGTTACCCCTGAGGCCTCGGATATTCCACTGCAAATAAGCCATGATTTATGGAGAAAAAGATAGAAGTGGAAGTGAGAGGAAGCTATGGACTAGGGTTAGAAAAGTCCACGTGTGGAGGCAGCGGAAGACCTGTAATCAGAGAGGGAGGAGGACGTTGTGAAGGAAGGGGGAATTGGGACGAAGAAGAGAGATGAGGAACCTCAGATGGAGTAGTGTCCATCATCGGCCCAGTCTCTGAAATATATTCTGCAATAGCTTCCAGTGTTTCGGAAGTCAAAGATGCAGAATGGGAGACTACATTAGAAATGGAAGAAACTATCAGGGAGTCTATAGACTGTACTAAAGTAGAGGACAAGGAGGTAGAAGAGGAAACTGTTGTAGGGACTTGGGAGGGGACAGGGGATGAAGGTAGTGTATGAGGAGGAGGATGACCCTCCACACACGTTACAGAACTAGTCGGAGGCGAAGAACCTGGCAATAGGGATTTTTTGCCGGGCTTATAAGAGGGAAGGCGCTGAGGTTTAGGTGTAGGACGAGGACGTGTAGACTCAGAACTTTGCGAGTGAATAGAGGAAGGAGTGTGGATAGTATGGGAAGCCGAGGTAGAGACCTCGGAGCCAAGAACATCAAAAGGATTCGAGACAGGGGTGACGGAGGATGAGGCGACCACAGAGGAAGCCGTGGAAGTTGGGACCCTAGAAGCGGGGCGACGTTTAGCAATGCGAGAATAAGAAATACGGGGAAGTTTCCCTTGAAGGCGAAGATGAGAGACAGCCATAGCATAGGAGAAGCCTTCCGCCTCTTTGAGACAACGGATTTCCCGCTCATTCAGGTAAACCTGACAACGGCGAGAATATGAAGGATGTGCCTCATGACAGTTAAGGCAAGAGGGAGGTAGAGTACAAGAAGAACTGGCATGGTCGTCAGCACCACAAACTGGGCATTCGGCCATGGACCTGCAATATTTTGCTGGATGACCAAAACGCCAGCAGTTTCTACACTGCTGCGGTGTAGGGGTCACCTTTCGAACTTGTAAACGTTTACCTGCGATGTAGACCGAAGGTGGCAGTTCTCGGCAGTCAAACGTTAAACGAGCTATATTGCAAGGATAACGTCTTCGCTTATTGGCTGGGAGGACAAAAGTGTCAACTTTAAGGATAGGGAGTTCTTGGAGCTCAAGCTGCTCGAAAATGTCATCACCACATGTCTGGAAATTCCGTTGGACAATGGTGTGGGGCAAAATGACAGAACCACAACAAGAATTGAGTGAATGGTGCTTGTCAATAGTAACAGGTGTAGTGTCAATGGTCGTAAGAAGAGAAAGATCGCGAGCTTGGCTAGCATTCTGGACCGTGATGATGCGAGTGCTGCTCTTGAGAGCATGAAATGAGATGTCTTTACCAACATGGCGTAGCAGAGCTTTACCAATACTATGGTTTGAAAGATAGGTATTAGGAGAAGTCGGTCGCAGAGTAAAAAGCTTCGTCCATTGAGTAGTTTGAAACAGAGAGTTTAAGGGGAGTGAGTGACGAGCTGGTCGTTTCTGCAATGAACGAGAAGGGAGTGTCGAATCGTCATGTGTGGGTCTTGGTCGTTTTTGTGTGGGACTGGGGGTGGTCCGATGGGAGACGGGCGAGCGATTCGAAAATTGCCGCACCGTCAAGGGAGAAGCCGGAATCAAGGTCAGAGAAGAGCGAAGGTCAGACGTATCGAAAGGGCCAGTCGGGACCCTGGTACCT
Organism: Cherax destructor; assembly: GCA_009830355.1. NCBI lineage: Eukaryota > Metazoa > Arthropoda > Malacostraca > Decapoda > Parastacidae > Cherax > Cherax destructor. Next base: position 26,959 of record WNWK01013355.1, read on the forward strand.
AAAGCAGGTGAAGAACCAGCACCAGCAAGAGGTACAGGGGCATGAGAGGTGTCCAAAGAGTCATCCGTTAACGAGGCAGGGTCAGTACTGGGTGCGGTATCAGGAAGGGCCCGGGGTAGTGGGTTCATGGATTGGGTCAGCCATGGTTAGTTACTTCTTTCTTTTTATTTTTAAGAAAAAAAAAGAAAGAAGAAAATAAAATAAAAATAAAAAAAAGAATAAAATAAAAGGGGGGAACGTGGAGGAATAGCTCCTAGGAGGAATGAAAGCAAGGGTAAATCCCCCTCCGTGCCCAAGAGGACCTCAACACCGCAAGTGGTGCAGATGCAGCATGGAACCCGTGATATACCCTACCCTTCATGCCAGTAAACCAGCAATCCAGGATAGCAACCTCACATCCACCGAGCCATCTCGGCGGACAAAAGAGAGGGCGGCCGGATATCCGCCACAAAGCATACCGCCTTCGGCCACCACCCCCGGAATCCGAAAGGTGGCCTCCAGAGATACACCCGTCGCCCGAAAGATACCCAAGGCCACCCCTCGGGTGACCGGAGAGGGATCGGGACATCCCCAGGTGATCCAGATTCCACGGCAAACTACACCACCGCCAAGGACCTCAACAGAATGGGATGGACCACGATACCCTTCCCCCTACCTAGGAACTAGAATGCCTGAGGAGAGAAGCTCCCAGGGTAAAACTGGGAAGGAAATAAGGGAGGGATGGGGAGGAGGAGGAAAGGGAAAAGGGAGGATGGGGAAGATGGGAAAAGGGAGGGGGATTGGGGGTATAGGTTCGGTCTGAGGAAGAAGACCAAGAGGTCCAATTCCTCAGACCGATAGCCTCTTTACCACGACAAGGAGCCCCCCTTAAAGAGGTGTATACTTGTGAATTGGTATGTTTTTGCTTACTGTGTAACTTAATTATCGATGTTAATGGTCAACAGTGTGTGTAGATTTGTAGGGGACGGCGCTGTTGGTAATTATTATTATATTGTTTCATTTGTTGTGTTTTATATTGTCTTACAATTTTGTAATGTAATAAAGTTTCTTTGGGTCGCTGTCTGTACAATACAGACGTGTAAATACTAAGCCCTCGAGTGAGGACTATATTTTGTATCTTTTGTCATATTGTCACTTATGTTTTTTAGTGGCTGTTTGTGATTTATGCCCTTCTGGGTTATGTACATCTGGTTCGTTATCATTTTCCTGTTCATGGATGTTAAGCATTGGCTGATATGTTTTTCTGGGTTTGTGCATTGTATTTTTGCTTTGTATGTTTTCTTAAGTAGGTAAACTTTGACCTTTGTTGTTGCATTGCCAAGCAAAGGAAATTTAGTGCTTGTAATTTAAGTTTACCAATCTGTATGCTGTTTCTGTCTTGTCATGTGTTTTGTATTTGTTTTTGTTTTCAATAAAATAAAAAATAAAAAAAAAACTGAATAGTTTTTCCAGTAAAAGAACTGAATTTTATATAAGTTTATATATAAGTAAAGACATAAGAGTCTTGAGACACTTTCTTACAAATATTATATTTAGTCTCTTACATATATTCATTCATATTTATCTCCATAGTTTTTCCTTTTGATCAAAACAAAAATGCGTTTCATGATCAAAATTATTTTTTAATATTTAGGCTGTATAATTTTAGACTCAGGAGTAAGTTAAAAATATATACAATTCACACAAAAATTGTTCTTGTAACAAAATGTATAGTATGTATAACATACTATACATTTTATAACTCAATTTTATAGTAGAGAACACCAGCTCCAGGATACGTTTTCAGGTTCGCTCTGTGGTTTTTCAAGTTCTCTGAGGATTTTAATAATCTCAGGAGCACCTTCTCCTGTCTTGGGCTTCTCAAACTCACCTCCAAAATAGGCATGTATCTTGGCAGGTACTAAAGATTCTATTTTATTTGTTGGATCACAAAAGTCTTGGCACATGTCTCTTAAGATAGTGATGATTATCTGGATGAGGTCTTCGTCTCGCCATTCAGTTTTTTCGTTGCGTTTTCGTTGCAGTTGATTTAGAAAGCTGTTCTTCATTGCAAATCCAGCAGGAATCATGATTTTCCACTTCCTTGAATCCCACCATGTGTAGTTGGCCTTCACTTCCCGGGGCATCCAAGGGTCAGCCTTCAGGTAAGACAGAAGAGTTTTGCAGGCCAGATAAACACGGCGTTCCTGTGAGTCTAGTTGCTTCAGGACCTCTGCCTCAGCACCGGCAAAACTACACCTCCACTCCCCATCAGCTGTGTTACTAAGGTACACCTGACTGATGCTTGCAGGCGTGAGTAGAGGCCTACTCACCTCTGCTGGCCATGGAACAGCCAACACAGGAACTAAGTCTATACCAATCAAAAGAAGAGGATACTCCTTGCCCTGCCATGCAAAGGCTATTGCAACGCCTACCTGAGTTCTTGTTACACCTGGAGGTACCAAACTAAGATGACAACACTTGATCGTGTGCTTCTCGAGACAGCTCCTCACTAATTCATAGAAGTTATTTATTAAGTTCTTCCCTTGCAGGCTGGGGTGATCTGTCTTGACACGAAGTTTTAGTCTGTGTCCACTCAGAGCCGCCTGGTGTGCATCCTGCTGGATAATCTCTACTCTGATTTCTGGAATGTTTGATAGCACAACACTTAAGTCATACTCATCTGGTGCATACAGACGGGTTCCATCTGACGAACTCCCAACAGTGATAAGTTCACCCTCATAAAGCTTATCAATAGAACTCACTTCATCCAATATATTCTGAACCTCTTTGATGACGACATATTTAACTTGCTTAGCTTCGCCTTTACGAAAGTCAACTCTGATATCATCCAGTTGTCTTGTTAGATCTCTAATATTAGCCATATTTAGGAGTTTTTTAATTGCTTCAGACGGTTGATTGAAAACAAATGTTTCGCCTGAATCGATATCCGTCTTCAAGTAGCGATGTAAATATTCTTTAAAATTAAATACTATGTCGGTAGGTGTTGTTCCTGCTTTGCTCACAGGTTGATGCTTCCTCATGAACACCTCTAACTGCTGGTAAGTTGTGCTATGACCAAACATGGCAGCAAAGTGGGCTGGTGTATGTTTATAACGGTCTTGTTTCATAGCAGATGCACCCAGACTGAGTAGCAATACCAAGCAACCAGAGTTACCGTGGGAAGCAGCTTCGTGAAGGCCGGTAGAGTCGTGTGTTCCATCAAGCACAGTGTCAACATTAAGGCCACCCACTGTGACCAGGAGGTATGCCAGCTGCAATAGTCCTCGTCGGCAAGACACAAGAAGACCGTACACATGAATAGTATGTTCTCGTGGCGATGCTTTTGAAGGTAGCCGAGTCTTGACAATAGAAGGATTTGCACAATATCTTATGAATAGAGAATCAAACTCATCCAGAACTTCTTGTAGCTGGTCCATATCTTCTTTATCCTTAGCTTTCTCAACTAACTCTTCTAACTGCTGCCTTTCTTGACGATATATGTCCTGGAATTTATTAAAAATATAATTTAATAGTTAATTAAGTAGGAAATGTAAATGTATATTAAGATTAAATTAGACAATGCTAAGCTTCCATAATAGTGAATATCTTACCTCTTCCAGTTGAGTTCTGTGTTGTGAGGGCAACATATCAACAGGCAGCCTGCCCGAGGAATCAGGGATGTACAGACACGCTCCTATGTTCTTAACCATCAACTTGGCAAGATTCCAGTTGTAAGTGTCCAGCGCTGCGTGTAAGGGAGTTTTACCAAATTGGGCTTGCAGGAAGGCCTTGCCTCCTGCCTGCCTCAGGAAGGAAGCTGTCAAGGGGCAGTTGTTAGTGGCAGCCAAAGCCATGAGTGAGGTGAGGTCAGTGTGGGATTGGATGGGCCAGCTGGTCTGCCACGGGGTTTCACCTCTCAAACTCTTCACAAGGTGGTCAATACCTTCACTAAGCGCATAGTCTTGTGGCCTCACTCGACGATTCTCTGCCTGCAGCGCATGCAGGAAGTGCTGAAGAAATATATTGTAAAGTCGTTTATATGAATTTTTAGTAAAAATGTTTAAGAAAGCCGAGAAGTTGATGAATTAGACACATGTGCAACATTTGGGTATCTTTATTGAGTGACTGATTACCTCAAACGTTCTTCTCTGCAACACACACACACAGGGACTACATAATAGGAACACTTCAGACTGGAGGTCCCAAGGTGGTAATTGCAATGATGTATAACTCACCACAGAAGAGCAAGAGGCCAAGACAAGAATAAGAGAGTAACAGAGACATGGTCGACACCATGTGGGCAGGGAAAATCATACTGGTTGTGGGTGCCTTCAGTCACAAGGAAATTGACTGGGGAAACCTGGAGCCACATGGGGGTCCAAAAACGTGGAGGGCTAAAATGATGGAGGTGGTACTGGAAAACCTCATGTATCAACACGTTAGGGACACTACCAGAAAGAGAGGTGAGGACGATTCAGCAAGACTGGACCTTGTATTCACCTTGAGTAGTGCAGATATTGAGGACATCACATATGAAAGACCCCTCGGGGCTAGCGACCATGTGGTTCTAACCTTCGAATACATAATAGAGTTAAAAGTGGAGAGGGAAGCAGGAAGGGCAGAACGAAAGAAGCCAAACTACTTCCTCTGCAAGGAAGCAGAGAGGAGGTTCATACCCAAGGGCAACAGAAATAATGAGAAGGCCAGGACGAGCCCTTGATTCACCCAAAGGAGTAGAAAGGCTAAAACCAAGTGTGCTAGACAATGGAAGACATATAGAAGACAAAGGACCCAGGAAAATAAGGAGATTAGTCGAAGAGCCAGAAATGAATATGTACAGATAAGGTGGCCAAGTGACAATATGAAAATGACATAACAGCGAAAGCCAAGTCAGACCCAAAGCTGTTGTACAGTCACTTCAGGACGAAAACAACAGATAATGACCAGGTAATCAGGTTGAGGAAGGAAGGAGGGAAGATCGCAAGAAACGACCTAGACGTATGCAAAGAGCTCAACATGAGATTTAAAGTATTTACAGTGGAGGCAGAATGAACTCCAGAAAGCTGGAGTGGTGGGGTGCACCATCAAGTGCTGGACACAATACACACAACCGTGGAGGAGGTGAAGAGGCTGCTAAGTGAACTAGATAACTCAAAAGCAATGGGGCCAGACAACACCTCTCTGTGGGTCCTGAGAGAGAAGGAGCAGAGGCGCTCTGTGTACCACTAACAACAATCTTCAACACATCTATCAAAACAGGGCGACTACCTGAGGTATGGAAGACAGCAAATGTAGTTTCAATTTTTTAAGAAAGGAAACAGACACGAAGCATTAAACTACAGACCAGTGTCACTGACATGTATAGTATGCAAAGTTATGGAGAAAATTATCAGAAGAGTGGTGAAGCACCTAGAAAGAAATGAGCTTATTCATGGCAACTGGCACGATTTCATGGAAGGGAAATCCTGTGTCACAAACCTACTAGAGTTTTATGACAAGGTGATAGCAGTAAGACAAGAGAGAGAGAAAGTGGGTAGATTGTGTTTTCTTGGACTGCAAGAAGGCTTTTGATACAGTTCCACACAAGAGATTATTGCAAAAGCTGGAGGATCATGCAGGTATAACAGGGAAAGAACTGCAATGAATCAGAGAATAACTGACAGGAAAGCAACTGCCAGCCATGGTATGTAATGAGGTGACAGAGTGGGCGCCTTTGACGAGCGGGATTCCACAGGGCCATTCCTAGGACCAGTGCAATTTCTGGTACATGTGAATGACATGACAGAAGGGATAGACTCAGAAGTGTCCCTGTTTGCAGATGATGTGAAGCTAACGAGGAGAATTCAATCGGATGAGGATCAGGCAGAACTACAAAAGGATCTGGACAGGATGCAAGCCTCGTCCTGCAGCAGGCTCCTGGAGTTTAACCCCCACCAAGTACAAAGTCAAGAAGATCAGAGAAGGGCAAAGACCACAGACAGAATACAGTCTAGGGGACCAAAGACTGCAAACCTCACTCAAGGAAAAGGATCTTGGAGTATAATACCGACCCGACCACATCTCCTGAGGCTCACATGAACCAAATAACTGCTGCAGCATATTGGCGACTAGCAAACCTAAGAATAGTGTATTGACACCTCAGTAAGGAATGGTGCAGGATTCTGTATACCGTGTACGTCAGGCAAATACTGGAGTTGCAGTATTTGCCTGGTCAAGCACGTTAAGAAATTAGAGAAAGTGCAAAGGTTTGCAGTGACACTAGTCTTGGAGATAAGGGGCATGTCCTACGAGGAGAGGTTAAGGAAAATCGACCTGATGACACTGGAGAACAGGAGGAAGAGGGGGACATGATAACGACATATAAAATACTGAGAGGAATTGACAAGGTGGACAGAGGCAGGATGTTCCAGAGATATGACACAGGAACAAGTGGGTCACACTTGGAAGTTGAAGACTCAGATGAGTCATGGTAATGTTAGGAATTATTTCTTCAGTCACAGAGTTATCAGGAGTGAAATAGTCTGGAAAGTGATGTAGTGGAGGCAGGATCCATTCATAGATTTAAGAAGAGGTATGATATGGCTCATGTAGCAGGGAGAGAATGTACCTATTAGCGACCAGTGAAGAGGCGGGGCCAGGAACTATGAATCGACCTCTGCAACCACAATTAGACGAGTACACGCACACACACACTGACGAGCGGGGTTCCACAGGGGTCAGTCCTAGGACCTGTGCTGTTTTTGGTATATGTGAATGACATAACGGAAGGGATAGACTCAGAAGTGTCCCTGTTTGCAGATGATGTGAAGTTAATGAGGAGAATTAAATCGGTAGAGCATCAGGCAGGACTACAAAGAGACCTGGACAGGCTACAAGCCTGGTCCAGCAACTGGCTCCTTGAATTTAACCCTGCCAAATGCAAAATCATGAAGATCAGGGAAGGGCAAAGAAGACCGCAGACAAGCAGCAATTTAAAAGTCAACATACAAAGAGGCTGCTAAATTGATGGCAAGGCTGAAACTGTTGCTGAAGGAATAGCAAAAGTTATTGATGAATACAACTTATGGAATGCAGTAAATATGATCATTGCTGATATAACAAAAGTTAACATAGGGAAAAAGAATGGAGCTGTTTTCAAACTGCAACAAATGTTCTCGGAGAAGGGGATTAACAAACCACAATTTATCAGTTGTCAGCATCACGTTCTGGACAGGATTCTCAGTTTGATAATGGATGAAAATCTTGGTACTAAAACCAGTTCTCCAAACAACGAATATCCATTTGTATCCCAACTGATGAAGAATTATGAGCAACTAAAGGAGCAGTTTGCTAATGGAACAGAAGAGATCCTCTATAAATCAGGATGGAGAGATGATATGAAGTTTTTGTACCATCTAACATGAGTGTTTAGATTCTTTGAAGAAAAATAGCACTTTTCTTTGTTTAACTTTCAGAAAATTCCAAACATCAGCAATGCGAGGTGGAATTCAAGAGCCATTCTAGCTATTCTTGCATTCATTCTTATATTACAAGACGGAAGACTTTGGAGAAGATATGCAGATTCATTTCACACACCTGGGGGGCAAATTATTGGTTTACTGATCAGATGTTCGATGAAAATGACTTCAAGAATTTGTCAAAAATATTGAAACCTTACAAAAAAGCTCTGAACTCATTGAAAAATCACTGGCAGCAGGAACCGTCCGCACTCAATACACCAAGAAGTAATCAGTGCGCTGAACGTGCAATCAAAGTTAAGCAGGAACTGCATGCTGCTGCACAAACAAAAACAAACTGCAACTTCGGTTTATTCTAAGCAATAAGTAATAATATATGTACAAACATGATAACAATGATGCTGTAAGTTGTTTTATTGGTTATTAATATTACAAACAATATGCATTCAAGTTACTTATTTTTGTTACTCGTTTTTTTTTCATTTAGGGGAGACATTTTCTAAAAAGATATTGAAATGAAAGGTCCTTTCAGGAATATTACAGGAATATTACGTTGTAAAAACGTACACACACAGTACCCCACAAGATATTATTGTAGATGCTAGAGGAGCAGGCACAAACAACAAGAAAGGCACTGCAATAGATCAGGGAATACCTGACAGAAAGGAAGCAATGAGAGTTGGTACGTGATGAGTGGGCGCATGTGACGACTGGGGTTCCAAAAGAGTCTGTCCTAGGGCCGGCGCTGTTTCTTGTGTATATAAATAACATGACCGAAGGCATATATTCAGAGGTGTCCCTGTTTGCAGACGATGTGAAGCTAATGCGGATAATTCAAACAAATGAGGATCAGGTAGGTCTATAAGGGATCGACACAGGCTGCAAACCTGGTCCAACAAATGGCTCCTGGAGTTCAGCCCCACCAAGTATAAAGTCTTGAAGACTGGGGAAGGTCGAAGAAGTCCGGAGACAGAGCGAAGTTTGCAGCCAAAGGCTACAAACCTCACTCAGAAAAAAGGACCTCGGGGTGAATATCATACCGAGCAGATCCTCTATGTCGCACATCAACTAAATAACTGCTGCAACATGTGGGCGCCTGGCAAACCTAAGAATAGTGTTTCGACATCTAAGTAAGACACTGTACACCGTGTACGTCAGGCCCACATTGCAGTATGCAGTACAAATATGGAGCACACCTGGTCAAGCACGTCAAGAAATTAGAAACAGTGTAAAAGTTTGCAGCAAAAGTAGTCCCGGAGCTAATGGGTATGTCCAGTGAGGAGAGGTTAAGGAAAATCAACCTGACGACACTGGAAGAGAGGAGGGATATGGGGGACATGATAACGGTATATAAAATACCGAGAGGAATTGACAAGATGGGTAAGTATAGAATGTTTCAGAGATGGGACACAGCGACAAGGGGTTACAACTGGAACTTGAAAACTCAGATTAGTCACAGGAAAGTTAGGAGTGATGTAGTGGAGGCAGGAACCCATACATAGATTTAAGAAGAGGTATGATAAAGCTCTTGGAGCATGGAGTGTTTGAACATAGTAAAGACCAGCGAAGAGGCGGGGCTAGGAGTTGTGACTCGACCCCTGCAGCCACAAATAGGTGAGTATAAACACACACCACAACCAGCATAGTTCTGAGTGACATCAGACACTTATTAATAAGTCACAAAATAAAAACTGTACATGTGAGTGAGAGAGAAAAACTGAACATCCTAAAAGACACAACCCGACGAATAAAACACTAGTAATGAGAACACTGACTCAATAAGACTTACTCTAGTAATGAGAACACTGACTCAATAAGACTTACTCTAGTAATGAGAACATTGACTCAATAAGACTTACTCTAGTAATGAGAACATTGACTCAATAAGACTTACTTTAGTAATGAGAACATTGACTCAATAAGACTTACTCTAGTAATGAGAACATTGACTCAATAAGACTTACTCTAGTAATGAGAACATTGACTCAAAAAGACTTACTCTAGTAATGAGAACATTGACTCAATAAGACTTACTCTAGTAATAAGAACACTGACTCAATAAGACTTACTCTAGTAATGAGAACACTGACTCAATAAGACTTACTCTAGTAATAAGAACACTGACTCAATAAGACTTACTCTAGTAATGAGAACACTGACTCAATAAGACTTACTCTAGTAATGAGAACACTGACTCAATAAGACTTACTCTAGTAATGAGAACACTGACTCAATAAGACTAGAACACTGACTCAATAAGACTTACTCAAGTACTGAGAACACTGACTCAATAAGACTTACTCTAGTAATGAGAACACTGACTCAATAAGACTTACTCAAGTAATGAGAACACTGACTCAATAAGACTTACTCTAGTAACGAGAACACTGACTCAATAAGACTTACTCTAGTAATGAGAACACTGACTCAATAAGACTTACTCTAGTAATGAGAACACTGACTCAATAAGACTTACTCTAGTAATGAGAACACTGTCTCAATAAAACTTACTCTAGTAATGAGAACACTGACTCAATAAGACTTACTCTAGTAATGAGAAAACTGACTCAATAAGACTTACTCTAGTAATGAGAACACTGAATCAATAAGACTTACTCTAGTAATGAGAACACTGACTCAATAAGACTTACTCTAGTAATGAGAACACTGACTCAATAAGACTTACTCTAGTAATGAGAACACTGACTCAATAAGACTTACTCTAGTAATGAGAACTCTGACTCAATAAGACTTACTCTAGTAATGAGAACACTGACTCAATAAGACTTACTCTAGTAATGAGAACACTGACTCAATAAGACTTACTCTAGTAACGAGAACTCTGAATCAATAAGACTTACTCTAGTAACGAGAACACTGAATCACTGAAACTTACTCTAGTAATGAGAACACTAGGTCAGTGAGATTTAGTCTAGTAATGAGAACACTGACTCAGTAAGACTTACTCAAGTAATGAGAACACTGACTCAGTAAGACTTACTCTAGTAAAGAGAACACTGACTCAGTAAGACTTACTCTAGTAACGAGAACACTGACTCAGTAAGACTTACTCTAGTAACGAGAACACTGACTCAGTAAGACTTACTCTAGTAATGAGAACTCTGACTCGGACAGTGACATCATGAGAGCGCCAAGCCACATGAAGGAGCGAGAGGCCACCTGAACAGGTGGTAAGTGGTGCTCCAGCTGCGACCAGAAGACTCAGTATCCTGGGTCTGTTGCAAGTGATGGCCAGGACGAGGGCGCTGGTGTAGAAGTCAGCCACAGGTTCAAGAGGCGCACCAGAGCGCAGTAGACGGTATGTGGCCATCACGTCATCACCACCGCTGATTACCGTCAGCAGTTTCTTATATAACACAGCTGCTGCATCTCCTGCCTGAAATACACAGCAGTTTCTTATATAACGCAGTTGCTGCATCTCCTGCCTGAAATACACAGCAGTTTCTTATATAACGCAGCTGCTGCATCTCCTGCCTGAAGTACATTTTATCTCAGTTGTGTCCACACAGACAAACGCTGTTTGGTTATATGGGAAAGGTCATAATAAATTTAATAAATAATTAAATATTTTTTTTCCAACAAACCGGCCATATCCCACCAAGACAGGGTGGCCCAAAAAGAAAAACGAAAGCTTCTCTTTTTAATTATAGTAATGTATACAGGAGAAGGGGTTACTTGCCCCTTGCTCCAGGCATTTTAGTCGCCTCTTACAACACACATGGCCTACGGCGGAAGAATTCTGTTATATTTCCCCATGGAGATAAGAGGAAATAAACAAGAACAAGAACTAGTAAGAAAAGAACTAGCAAGAATATATATATATATATATATATATATATATATATATATATATATATATATATATATATATATATATATATATATATATACTACCGTTCTCTGGTGGTAGGTTGGTACACAACAACCACCCAGGGAGGTACTACCGTCTTTTGGTAGTAGGTTGGTAGACAGCAACCTCTCAGGGAGGTATACTACTGTCCTATAGTAGTAGGTTCGAAGACAACAACCACCCAGGGAGGTACTACCATCCTATGGTAGTGATTTGGTAGACAACAACCACTCAGGGAGGTACTATCGTCCTATGGTAGTGGGTTGGTAGACAGCAACCACCCAGGGAGGTACTACCACTCTTCGCCGTCTCGTTGCCAAAGCAGCAGTAAGAAACATTCGCATAGAAGCTGCCAGTTTACTTCAGCCACACCAACTGGGCTTTGGGGTCTCTCAAGGCAGTGAAGCCGCAGCTCATGCGGCAAGGGCCTACGTCAGGGACCTACCAGAAGACAAGGCCTTAGTCAACATAGACTTTAGGAATGCCTATAATATGGTGAAAATAGATATGATCTTGCCAGCAGTTTGAGAGCAGTTCTCCAGTTCTTTTCCCTTCATTTCAGCTGGCTATAACATAACTTCAATTTTTTTATTTGGTGAGCATGAAATTCCCTCATAAAATGGGGTTCAGTAGGGTGACCCACTCGCTCCAGCTCTCTTCTGCATTGCGGTAAGAGAACTATCTTCCAGTTTGGGCAGCGAACTCAGTATCTGGTACCTGGATGATGGCACTCTGGCAGGTACGGAAGAGTCCTTCCTAGAGGAACTACAACAAGTGAAGTCACAAGTGTGAAATCACAACAAACCAGAAAATAATTATAGTTGTGCGAACAATCCTTCCTGAAGCCTCAACTACCATCCCATCCTAGAGCCTCCAATTGGGAGCACCACTGGGTTATTAGGCCATCGACACAGTCCTCAAGGACAAACTGGATCACTTGAAGAGGATGGAGGAGAAAATAAGTGATCAGGATGCCCATGATGCCCTATATCTCCTCACAAGATGTCTAACTCTGTCAAGACTAACTTCTTGAGGTGTGCAACCCTCCTTTGACAACCCAACACTTAGTGAATATGATGCACTCCTGAGAACTGTCTTTATTAAGGCATTAAATCTGTCACTAGAGGATTACCAGTGGGATCAAGCAAATCTTTCAGTGCGACTAGGAGGTATAGGGGTGCGCAAGGCAACGCAGGTAGCATTACCTGCATTTCTGTCTTCATGTATGGCTTGAAGTGAACTATTAAAGGAGATTGTCCTCGAACGTTTGAGAGGTGCTGTAGGATCTCAAGACCCCAAGTTCATCGAAGCAGCCAAACAATGGGACAGCCTTGCAGACTCTTCAAGCAGACCAGCTCCTTCTAGGGAGCACAAACAGTCCCACTGGGACAAAACGATCATGGAAAAAATCGCCAACACAATGCTCAACATCGCTTCAGAAAAGTACAAAGCTCATCTCCTAGCAGTGATTGCACAACATTCAGGAGATTTTCTTTTAGCATTCAACTTGACCCATAGGTCATTCGGATTGGTGTAGCTCTCCTCTTAGCCACATCAGCAGATCAATTTGGACTACATGGTCTCATCTGTCATACATCAGGAAAGAAGTATACCAAACATGAGGAGGTCAGTGACATCAAGATTAGTCTCATCACATTACTCGGCAGAACGGGAACCTCAAGTACTGAGGTCTGACGGAGGAAAGGCACGTCCAGATGGAGTCACTATGCTACCCTGGAAGGATGGTAAGCAGATTGCATGGGACTACACCTGTGCCTCTACTTTGACCGACACATACGTGCCATACTCTGAAGTCTAAAAGGATGGGGGCCACCAGTTTCAGAGAGACCCAGAAGACCAACAAATACAGAGGACTGCCTCCTTACTATAACTTCTTAGTAGGGTCGGAGACCCTTCGAGCATGGGGTAAGTGTGCTCTAGAATTCCTGAAAGGTTTAGGTGAAAAAATCATCAGGAAAACCAAGGACCCCAGAGTGGCAAGCTTCCTCTTTCGGAGACTTAGTAATGCGATCCAGAGGGCAAAATACTTGCAGCATTGTGGGCCCACGGCCCACTGTGGGGGAGCTGGATGAAGTATTTGAGATGTAGGCCCTGAGATGTCTTTTATGTTGTTTTCCTTCCCATTGTGTCTTTGCTAATGCATTTTTTTTAATAAATAAAGTTCACATAGACAGGGATGCGATATGTCACCAAAGTTGTTCAACATATTTATAGGTGGGGTTGTAAGAGAAGTGAATCTCAAGCGTTGATAAGTGGTGAAGGATTAAGACATAAAGAATATAACACAAAGTTGGAGTTGCCACTGTTGCTTTTTGCTGATGACACTGTGCTTTTGGGAGATTCTGAAGAGAAGTTGCAGAGGTTGGTGGTCGAGTTTGGAACGTTATGTAAAAGAAGGAAAATAAAAGTGAACACAGGAAAAAGTAAGGTGATGAAAATAACAAAAAAATGTAATGAAAGACTGGATATCAGACTGAAGGGAGGGAGGGAGTATGGAAGAAGTGAATGTATTCAGATATCTGGGAGTGGACCTGTCAGCAGATGGGTCTATGGAAGACGAGGTGAATCATAGAATTGATGAGAGGAATAAGGTAAATGGTTTACTGAGGAGACTGTGGAGATAAAGAACGTTATCCATCATATCATATCATTATAAAAGACTTTAATATTCTGATCTCAAAAGTATCTGGCATCTATCAGTGGGAAAAATCCATCACATACAAAGAAAATGGATCTACAAGAAGCAGCGAAAGGGATAACAATTCTATTTCTAGAGGTTGATCCAATTCACCCTTAGGTAAATGCTGGTTTATCCATAAGGTTGACTGAGAGCTGCAGAACCTAAATGATACTCAATTCGTCAGTTTAGAACTGTGTAGAACTGCAGTTCTTCACTGACGAATTGTATGAAAGTGGGAATAAAACTGGGGATTGGCAGAGACGATACATAATTCCTTTGCATAAAGGCAATGGGGATAAAAGAGAGTGTAAGTATTATAGGGAAGCATGTTGAGACTACCTGGTAAGAGTTATTATGGTAGAGTTATTATTGAAGGAATTGATTTTGAAAAGGCATATGATAGGGATACGAGAGCACTGTGGAAAATTTTGCAAATATGTATAAGGAATAGGTGGTAGGTTACTGAAAACAGTTAAGAGTTTTTGTGAGGATAGTGAGGCTCAGGTTAGAGTATGTAGGAAAGAGGGGGATTATTTCCCAGTAAAAGTAGGCCTTAGACAGGGATGTGTGATGTCACCGTGGTTGTTTAATACTATAGTTATAGATTGGGTTGCAAGAGAAGTGAAGGCAAGGTTGTGGGAGAGAGGTGTTAGTTTGGAAGATAAAGAATCTAACATAAAGTGGGAGCTGTCACCATTGGTTTTTGCTGATGACACTGTGCTTTTGGAAGATTCTGAAGAAAAGTTGCAGAGGTTGGTGGACGAATTTGGGAGGATATGTAAAAGAAATTAAAAGAAAACATTGGAAAGAGCAAGGTGATGAAAGATTATCTGATTCGAGGAAGGAGCAATGAGGAATTAAATGTGATCAAATATTTTGGAAAGAACTTATCATCAATTGGGTCTATGAAATACGAGGTGAACCACAGAACTGACGAGGAAAGAAGGGTGAGTGATGCTTTGAAGAATCTGTGGAGGCAAAGAACGTTATCCATGGAGGCAAAAAGGGAATGTATGAGAGTATAATGGTGCCAATGCTCTTATTTGAGTGTGAAGTATGGTGGTGAATGTTGCAGAAATGAGGAGGCTGGAGGCAGTGGGGATGTCGTATCTGAGAACTCGTAGCTTGGAGATTAGGAGGAGGTGCGAAATTATTAAAAGTATAATCCAGATAATTGGATAGGAGTTGTTGAGGTGGAACGGACATTTAGAGAGGCTGGAACAAAATAGGATGATTTGGAGATCGTATACATCAGTAGCGGAGGGAAGGCGGGGGTAGGGGTCGTCCGAGGAAAGGTTGGAGTGGCTTAGACATCCTGCAAGCGTACGTGAGGTGGGGAGTACAGTGCCTGCACTCTGAAGGACAGGTGGGAATATGTATTGAACTGTAGCATCGCCCCTCCCCTCTAAATAGGATGTCTGCAAATAATAAGAAGACAGTAACATTATATACCTGAGGCTGATCAGCATCCATGATGATTTTGGCCAGGTCCCTGTGACCTGCCTGCCCTGCCAGGTCTGCAGGAGTCTGGCAGTCATAGGTCAGCACACCAGGTAGGGTCCCACACGAGTCCATCAACACCCTTGCTATAGCTGTGTGACCCAACTTGGCAGCTAAGTGGAGGGCTGTCAAACCCTCTGAGTTCTGGTAATGTCCGTCACGATTCTCAGGAATGTTTTCCTTAATGAACACAGAGTTTTCTTGGTGTACCCAACTGAGAGTTTTCTCACCTTCTGCCTCATATTCCTCCCAGCTCCTTCTCTGTAAACATCAGTAATTACTCTTTGTAATGACGTCACAATAACCCGAAAACGGAATAGATAAAACGTAATCGCCTTTCTCAATAGTGATTTTATATCACAAATTATTAATAAGAATAATAAATATTTTTATTATTATTATTATTATTATTATTATTATTATTATTATTATACAAAGAAGACACTTACCGAATATATCCCTTAGCGCTACTATAAATAAACACAAACATTTATGATACTGGTCCTGTTTTGAACAAGGTGAGGAAGGTGGGAATCATACACGTCCCAGACAAGTTTTATATATTGATATATTACTACTGCTGCTTCTCACCTGTACACCAACACCTGTACACCAACACCTGTACACCAACACGCAATTATAAATCAACACAAAGGAGATGATCAAACAGACTTGAATAATTATAGACCAATTTCTAATTTACCTCTGCTTTCTAAAATCTTCGAAAAATTAATTCATAGACAGATCTATTTCTACCTCGTCTCACGCAATGTACTCAACCCCTGTCAGTTTGGATTCAGGACCAACAAGAGCACAAACGATGCTATTATACACATGCTAGAGTTAATATACACCGCACTTGATAAGAAAGAAGTCCCACTGGGAATCTTCATTTATCTACGCAAAGCTTTTGATACAGTCGACCATGATTTACTGCTCACAAAATTAGCACACTATGGTATAAGGGGGCACCCACTCAACTACCAAATGGAGCGAACTCTTCCACACAACAAATTACAGTCGGAGTCCCTCAAGGAAGTGTCCTGGGTCCACTCCTATTCCTCATTTACATAAATGACCTACCGAATGCATCACAACTACTCAAACACATATTATTTGCAGATGACACAACATATGTCTTCTCTCACCCAAATCCAGTTATACTGGCCAACACTGTTAATGCCGAATTACAGAAAATATCAACATGGATGACGACTAACAAGCTTACTCTCAATACTGACAAGACCTACTTCATACAGTTTGGAAATAAAGCCACAAATGTTCCACTTAACATAACACTCAATGGTTCACCCATCACAAGACTCACAGAGGGAAAATTCCTAGGAATCCACCTTGACAGTAGCCTTAAATTCCAAAAACACATAAAACAAATTTCCAAGAAAATCTCGAAGACAGTAGGCATATTATCAAAGATACGCTATTATGTACCTCAATCAGCTCTCCTTGCAATATATCATTCACTTATCTACCCTTATCTCACCTATAGAATCTGTGCATGGGGATCAACAACATTAAATCACCTTAGACCACTCATAACACAACAAAAGGCCGCAGTCAGAATGATAACAAATTCCCACTCTAGACAGCATACTCCACCAATATTCAAACGCCTAAAACTACTCACCGTAAAGAACATTCACACTTATTCTTGTGCCTACTACATACATAAAACTCTACACTCTAATATAAACCCTCCGCTCAAAATTCTCCTCACCAACTTTAATAGGACCCATGACCATAACACAAGACACAGGTCACTTTTTGATATACCCCGAGTCCATATCAACCTATGTAAAACTTCTATGCACATAAAGGGCCCCAGAATCTGGAATTCATTACCAGTAAATACTAAGTTAACCTTGTCTGAAAATCAATTTAAGACTATTCTCAAAAACCACCTACTCACCCTATACTAAATAATCATACTGTAAACTACTTTAAAAAATGCTCAATGTTATTTTCCTTAAGATAATCTCAATTTTATATTCCATCCTCCTAAACACTTGTTACAATGTAATATCATCATATTGTAATTTTAACAGTATAATATCATTATTTTGTAATTTGAAATCAAATATATAACTAGAATAAACTCAATCAATTTCTCTAATATTATGTACATAGTCTATAAGTCATTAGATTAAGGTGCCCCTAATGTCATGGCATGTCAGTGGCTCTCCTGGCACTTCACCATGGCATGTCAGTGGCTCTCCTTGCACTTCAGTTTATGATTGTAACTACCAATATCTATGTAACATTGCAATGAAATAAAATTTACTTTACTTTACTAAAGTAACTCCAAGTTTGTTTGTAAATACTCAGAAATATACCTATATCTGCATACATACAATGTTGCTGTCAGTGCATACCACAAGTATGGTGTGGTTACCACCACAGGAATAGTGTGGCTAACACCACAGGTATGATGTAACTAACACCACAGGAATAGTGTGGCTAACACCACAGGTATGGTGTAGCTAACACCCCAGGTACGGAGTGTGGCTAACACCCCAGGTACGGAGTGTGGCTAACACCCCAGGAACGGAGTGTGGCTAATACCCCAGGTACAGAGTGTGGCTAACACCCCAGGTACGGAGTGTGGCTAACACCCTAGGTACGGTTATTACCTTCACTAGGAAGTGCTAGGCTGGTAGTAGACCCTACACTTCCCGGGTTATTACCTTCACTAGGAAGTGCTAGGCTGGTAGTAGGCCATACACTTCCCGGGTTATTACCTTCACTAGGAAGTGCTAGGCTGGTAGTAGGCCATACACTTCCTGGGTTATTACCTTCACTAGGAAGTGCTAGGCTGGTAGTAGGCCCTACACTTCCCGGTTTATGGAAGAAAATCAGGTTTGATTCAAGAAAGGGAAGCGCTGGTCCAGTTTCACGGATATAGTCAGGTACAGCGTCGCCCGCTTAACGCAATCACCAATAACCTGGGTGGTCAGGTAAACGGAAGAATGATCAAACCTTACGACCACTTACACTGAACTACTTACTCGTGTTTAATAATAATTGCATATAGACTAGTATATAACTGGCAAGCTTGCCAACAATTCGCGGAACGGGAGGGACTTGAACCCATTGCAAGTGAGTCCTGAAACTCAGAGGCCAGTGTGCAAGCACTGAGCCAGCTGCCTCTAATAAGATTCATCCACCTAGATATGTTTCCATACACCATACACCTCACCCGTTCTGTAATTTGTTTGCATTCATGTTATTTCGATTTGGTGAGTCAGGAACAACTTACCAACATTTGTCGGATAGGTTTAGGGCCGCTAATGTCCTTTCTTTTAGGCATCTTACGTAGGAGCCAAGCGGTGTTATGTTTACCCCATGCTTCAGCAACTTCCTCAGGCAGGAGACCTAACTCATCTCTCTCTTCTGGGCTCAGGCCAGCTGCACACAGCTCCTGAACAGCTTTTTCATTACCAGACAAGGCCGCCACATGCATAGCCGTGAAGGAGGTGTTATTGAGGGCATTGTAGTTGCAGCCTGCTTCCAGCAGTAGCTTCATAACCTCCGTGGACTCCCCCAGGACAGAGACATGTAGAGGTGTCCGTAGAGCATTGTCTTGGGCGTCCAGGTTTGCCCCGGCGTCGATCAGGGCTCTGGCAGAGGTCGAGCGACCTCGTCTAGCTGCCAGGTGCAGCGAAGACACTCCTGAAACATCAGTACATTAATTTGTCGGTTGTTCCTATAAATAAACTAAATTTGTTTATGAAGAAGATTTTAAGATACTGTGTGACGATTATTTGTTGATTAATGAGCTGGAAAACCAAGTACCAGTGTGTTAGTTGATAGGTAAACCACTCAGCTGGCTCACCAGTTACTAGATAAACCACTCAGCTGGCACACCAGTTACTAGGTAAACCACTCAGCTGGCTCACCAGTTACTAGGTAAACCACTCAGCTGGCTCACCAGTTACTAGGTAAACCACTCAGCTGGCACACCAGTCCAGTTACTAGGTAAACCACTCAGCTGGCTCACCAGTTACTAGGTAAACCACTCAGCTGGCTCACCAGTTACTAGGTAAACCACTCAGCTGGCTCACCAGTTACTAGGTAAACCACTCAGCTGGCTCACCAGTTACTAGGTAAACCACTCAGCTGGCACACCAGTCCAGTTACTAGGTAAACCACTCAGCTGGCTCACCAGTTACTAGGTAAACCATTCAGTAGATAGATCAGTTAATAGATAATTCACTCAGCAGGTACACTAGTTCATAGGTAAATTACTCCCCATTTGATTCGCCTTTTGATCAATGAGTTGTTTTAATGTATAGCTTAACCCAGGGGTCACTACGAGGGGTCACTACGAGGGTCAGGGGTCACTACGAGGGCCAGGGGTCACTACGAGGGCCAGGGGTCACTACGAGGGCCAGGGGTCACTACGAGGGCCAGGGGTCACTACGAGGGCCACATCGAATATTTTACACATTTTTAAGGGCAAAAAAAAAAAATTGGTGTTTTAAATAAATATAAATGAAAAATAAATTTAAATGAATGAATAAATTTAAATAAATGAATAAGCATAATTTGGATCACATGATGTGATTTGGAACAACAGAGAAATGTGATAATTAGGAAGAAACAATACCATGATTACACAGAGAAATTATATATAATGAGCAAACATGTCAATCATAAACCAATGTTATGACAATATAATCAGTTAGTGAACAACAGTTGAAAAAAGTTGCCACAAGATTAATTAACACAATATTACTGGGAATGATGCAACTGGGATTTTAACTTCAAAGTATTGTTAAACTGACGTGTCAAGCTCGTGGAGTCAATTATTAGAATGGACTTCAAATACCTATCAAATAAATTTGTGATATATTTGGACTTTTTTGAAAATGTTTGTTCAGCAAGGTACATTGTACCAAAAAACTGATAGGAATCCACAAGCAAATTGCATCACATTTTGGAAACTGTTCAGCTGCAAAGATTTATCAAATTGGATCAGATTTCCTTCTTCAAAATTTTCTTTCATCATGTCGTCTGACTGGATCAATAATTTCCATTTAAGACTTAAGAGTGTTTCAACACTGCAGTCAAATGGATTTTGAAACAGATTTATTTCATCTGTTTTTCCATCAAAATCAGATAATCGTTTCTGAAATTGTTTTTTGCAAATTATTCAAGATTTCTGTAGCAAATGAAGAAGGAAATTCTGCTTCATGAAATTTTTCACAACATAGAATATGAACCAAGTTAAAAACTTTCACTTGTCCTTCAAACAGCATCAATTTTGCCCTGAATGTCTTGACATGCCTTGACATGCCTTGACATGCCTTGACATGCCTGGATAAATAACAAATCAAATTTGCTTCAACTTGTAACTTCAGAATCAATTGATTTATATGACTTGACATGTCTGAAAAAAATGCCAATTTCCAAAGGCAGTCAGCGATTGATAAAAGTGGTTCATTTCTAGTAGACTGAAGACAACACTTGTTACACAAGTGACTTCTTCACTCCTAGTAGACTGAAGGCCACACTTGTTACACAAGTGACTTCTTCACTCCTAGTAGACTGAAGACAACACTTGTTACAGAAGTGACTTCTTCACTCCTAGTAGACTGAAGACAACACTTGTTACAGAAGTGACTTCTTCACTCCTAGTAGACTGAAGGCCACACTTGTTACAGAAGTGACTTCTTCACTCCTAGTAGACTGAAGGCCACACTTGTTACAGAAGTGACTTCTTCACTCCTAGTAGACTGAAGACAACACTTGTTACAGAAGTGACTTCTTCACTCCTAGTAGACTGAAGGCCACACTTGTTACACAAGTGACTTCTTCACTCCTAGTAGACTGAAGACAACACTTGTTACTGAAGTGACTTCTTCACTCCTAGTAGACTGAAGGCCACACTTGTTACAGAAGTGACTCCTTCACTCCTAGTAGACTGAAGACAACACTTGTTACAGAAGTGACTTCTTCACTCCTAGTAGACTGAAGGCCACACTTGTTACAGAAGTGACTTCTTCACTCCTAGTAGACTGAAGGCCACACTTGTTACACAAGTGACTTCTTCACTCCTAGTAGACTGAAGGCTACACTTGTTACACAAGTGACTTCTTCACTCCAGTCCAGTCCAGTCCAGTCTTCACTTTAGTCCAGACATACATGCGTGGAGCCCCAGATCAACAAAATGTGATCAGCCACGAGGGAGATTTCTCCAAATTCAACTTCAATAACAAAAACATAAGGTGGGACCAAGTAAACCAAGTCCTAAATGATATAAACTGGGAAGATTGCCTAAGCATCACGGATCCCAACCTATGTCTAGAACAAATTAACTCTGTGGTACTCGAGGTTTGCTCAAGGCAAATTCCCTTAAGGAAAAGGAAGAGAAGATGCAAACTAGAAAGAGAGAGGCGCTCCCTATACAGGCGAAGGCAAAGAATAACGGAGCGGCTACAGGAGGCCAATATCTCTGAAATACGTAGGGAGACACTAGTCAGAGAAATAGCAAACATTGAATTAAAACTAAAGGAATCTTACAAGAATCAAGAGACACGGGAAGAACAAAAAGCCATAAATGAAATTGAAAGAAACCCAAAGTATTTATTTTCCTATGCAAAATCAAAGTCGAGAACAACAACCAGTATTGGGCCCCTACTTAAACGGGATGGGTCCTACACAGATGACAGCAAGGAAATGAGTGAGTTACTAAAGTCCCAGTATGACTCAGTTTTTAGCGAGCCACTAACCGGACTGAAAATCGAAAACCTAAATGAATTTTTTATGAGAGTGCCACAGAATTTGACAGACGCAAGCCTTTCTGACATCACCACGACGCCAAATGACTTCGAAAAGGCAATAAATGACATGCCCATGTACTCTGCTCCAGGCCCAGACTCGTGGAACTCCGTGTTCATCAAGAACTGCAAGAAGCCCCTATCACATGCTTTTAACATCTTATGGAGAGGAAGCATGGACACTGGGATCGTCCCGCAGCTACTAAAAACAACAGACATAGCCCCGCTCCACAAAGAGGGCAATAAAGCAAAAGCAAAGAACTACAGACCAATTGCGCTAACGTCCCATATCATAAAAATCTTTGAAAGGGTTCTAAGAAGCAAGATCGCCACCCATCTTGATACCAATCAATTGCACAACCCAGGACAGCATGGGTTTAGAGCAGGCCGCTCCTGTCTGTCCCAACTACTGGACCACTACGACAAGGTCCTGGATGCTCTAGAAGATAAACAGAATGCAGATGTTATATACACAGATTTTGCAAAAGCCTTTGACAAGCGTGACCATGGTGTAATAGCACACAAAATGCGTGATAAAGGAATAACAGGAAAAGTTGGTAGATGGATCTATAATTTCCTAACATGTAGAACACAAAGAGTAGTAGTCAACAGAGTAAAGTCTGAGGCAGCTACTGTGAAAAGCTCTGTTCCACAAGGCACAGTACTTGCTCCCATCCTATTCCTCATCCTCATATCAGATATTGACAGGGATATAAGCCACAGTGCTGTGTCTTCCTTTACAGATGACACCCGAATCTGTATGACAGTGTCCACCGTTGAAGACACGGCTAGACTCCAAGTAGACATAAACCAAATCTTTAAATGGGCTGCAGAAAACAATATGAAGTTCAATGATGAGAAATTTCAATTACTCAGATACGGAAAACGTGAAGAAATTAAAATCTCTTCGGAGTACAAAACTAATTCCAACCACACAATAGAGCGAAAAACTAATGTCAAAGACCTGGGAGTGATCATGTCAGAGGATCTCACCTGCAAAGACCATAACAAAGTAGCAATTGCATCTGCTCGAAAAATGACAGGATGGATAATGAGAACCTTCAAAACCAGGGATGCCAAGCCCATGTTGACACTTTAAAGATCGCTTGTTCTATCTAGGCTAGAATATTGCTGCACACTAACGGCACCTTTCAAGGCGGGTGAAATTGCTGACCTTGAAAATGTGCAGAGAACCTTCACCGCACGCATAAGTGCGATAAACCACCTCAACTACTGGGAACGCTTGAAGTTCCTAAACCTGTACTCTCTAGAACGCAGACGGGAGAGATACATTATTATATACACGTGGAAAATTCTCGAGGGATTAGTACCAAACTTGCACACAAAAATCACTCCCTACGAAAGCAAAAGACTCGGCAGGCGATGTAACATCCCCCCAATGAAGAGCAGGGGTGCCACTAACACGTTGAGGGACAAAGTGTCAGGGGCCCAAGATTGTTCAACTGCCTCCCAGCATACATCAAGGGGATTACCAACAAACCCCTGGCTGTCTTCAAGCAGGCACTGGCCAGGCATCTAAAGTCGGTACATGACCAGCCGGGCTGTGGTTCGTACGTTGGACTGCGTGCGGCCAGCAGTAACAGCCTGGTTGATCAGGCTCTGGTCCAACAGGAGGCCTGGTCACGGACCGGGCCGCGGGAGCGTTGACCCCTGAAATTCTCTCCAGGTAGACTCCAGGTAGTAGACTGAAGGCCACACTAGTTACAGAAGTGACTTCTTCACTCCTTTTTAGACTGAAGACAACACTTGTTACAGAAGTGACTTCTTCACTCCTATTAGACTGAAGACAACACTTGTTACAGAAGTGACTTCTTCACTCCTAGTAGACTGAAGGCAACACTTGTTACACAAGTGACTTCTTCACTCCTAGTAGACTGAAGACAACACTTGTTACAGAAGTGACTTCTTCACTCCTAGTAGACTGAAGACAACACTTGTTACACAAGTGACTTCTTCACTCCTAGTAGACTGAAGACAACACTTGTTACACAAGTGACTTCTTCACTCCTAGTAGACTGAAGGCCACACTTGTTACACAGTGACTTCTTCACTCCTAGTAGACTGAAGGCCACACTTGTTACACAAGTGACTTCTTCACTCCTAGTAGACTGAAGACAACACTTGTTACAGAAGTGACTTCTTCACTCCTAGTAGACTGAAGGCCACACTTGTTGCACAAGTGACTTCTTCACTCCTAGAAGACTGAAGGCCACACTTGTTACACAAGTGACTTCTTCACTCCTAGTAGATTGAAGACAACATTTGTTACAAAAGTGACTTCTTCACTCCTAGTACACTGAAGACAACACTTGTTACACAAGTGACTTCTTCACTCCTAGTACAATGAAGACAACACTTGTTACAAAAGTGACTTCTTCACTCCTAGTAGACTGAAGACAACACTTTTTACAGATGTGACTTCACTCCTAGTAGACTGAAGACAACACTTGTTACAGAAGTGACTTCTTCACTCCTAGTACACTGAAGACAACACTTGTTACAGAAGTGACTTCTTCACACCTAGTAGACTGAAGGCCACACTTGTTACACAAGTGACTTCTTCACTCCTAGAAGACTGAAGGCCACACTGGTTACAGAAGTGACTTCTTCACTCCTAGTAGACTGAAGGCCACACTTGTTACAGAAGTGACTTCTTCACACCTAGTACACTGGAGACAACACTTGTTACACAAGTGACTTCTTCACACCTAGTACACTGAAGACAACACTTGTTACAGAAGTGACTTCTTCACACCAAGTAGACTGAAGGCCACACTTGTTACACAAGTGACTTCTTCACTCCTAGAAGACTGAAGGCCACACTTGTTACAGAAGTGACTTCTTCACTCCTAGTAGACTGAAGACCACACTTGTTACACAAGTGACTTCTTCACACCTAGTAGACTGAAGACCACACTTGTTACACAAGTGACTTCTTCACACCTAGTACACTGAAGA
This sequence comes from Cherax destructor, assembly GCA_009830355.1. Lineage (NCBI taxonomy): Eukaryota > Metazoa > Arthropoda > Malacostraca > Decapoda > Parastacidae > Cherax > Cherax destructor. The sequence goes on from WNWK01013355.1 coordinate 52,246, forward strand.
CAACACTTGTTACAGAGTGACTTCTTCACACCTAGTACACTGAAGACAACACTTGTTACAGAAGTGACTTCTTCACACCTAGTACACTGAAGACCACACTTGTTACACAAGTGACTTCTTCACTCCTAGTACACTGAAGACAACACTTGTTACACAAGTGACTTCTTCACACCTAGTACACTGAAGACAACACTTGTTACACAAGTGACTTCTTCACTCCTAGTAGACTGAAGGCCACACTTGTTACAGAAGTGACTTCTTCACTCCTAGTAGACTGAAGGCCACACTTGTTACACAAGTGACTTCTTCACTCCTAGTAGACTGAAGACCACACTTGTTACACAAGTGACTTCTTCACACCTAGTACACTGAAGACAACACTTGTTACACAAGTGACTTCTTCACTCCTAGAAGACTGAAAGCCACACTTGTTACAGAAGTGACTTCTTCACTCCTAGAAGACTGAAAGCCACACTTGTTACAGAAGTGACTTCTTCACTCCTAGTAGACTGAAGACAACACTTGTGACGAAACTTTTCTTCGATATCTTGAACTGTGCATATGTCTTTATCTTTGTTCTAGACTCAACATAACTTACATTGTTCTCCCTCCACCACTTTGTTCTAGACTCAACATAACTTACAATGTTCTACCTCTGTCACTTTGTTCTAGACTCAACATAACTTACAGTGTTCACCTTCTACCACTTTGTTCTAGACTCAACATAACTAACAGTGTTCTCCCTCTACCACTTTGTTCTAGACTCAACATACCTTACAGTGTTCTCCCTCTACCACTTCGTTCTAGACTCAACATAACTTACAGTGTTCTCCCTCTTCCACTTTGTTCTAGACTCAACATAACTTACAGTGGTCTCCTTCTACCACTTTGTTCTAGACTCAACATAACTTACAGTGTTCTTCCTCTACCACTTTGTTCTAGACTCAACATAACTTACAGTGTTCTCCCTCTACCACTTTGTTCTAGACTCAACATAACTTACAGTGTTCTCCCTCTACCAGTTTGTTCTAGAGTCAACATAACTTAGTGTTCTCCCTCTACCACTTTGTTCTAGACTCAACATAACTTACAGAGTTCTCCCTCTACCACTTTCCTCTAGTCTCAACATAACTTAGTGTTCTCCCTCTACCACTTTGTTCTAGACTCAACATAACTTACTGTGTTCTCACTCTACCACTTTGTTCTAGACTCAACATAACTTACAGTGTTCTCTCTCTATAACTTTGTTCTAGAGTCAACATAACTTTCAGTGTTCTCCCTCTACCCCTTTGTTCTAGACTCAACATAACTTACAGTGTTCTCCCTCTACCACTTTGTTCAAGACTCAACATAACTTACAGTGTTCTCCCTCCACCACTTTGTTCTAGACTCAACATAACTTACATTGTTCTCCCTCCACCACTTTGTTCTAGACTCAACATAACTTACAATGTTCTACCTCTGTCACTTTGTTCTAGACTCAACATAACTTACAGTGTTCACCTTCTACCACTTTGTTCTAGACTCAACATAACTAACAGTGTTCTCCCTCTACCACTTTGTTCTAGACTCAACATACCTTACAGTGTTCTCCCTCTACCACTTCGTTCTAGACTCAACATAACTTACAGTGTTCTCCCTCTTCCACTTTGTTCTAGACTCAACATAACTTACAGTGGTCTCCTCTACCACTTTGTTCTAGACTCAACATAACTACAGTTTCTCCTCTACCACTTTGTTCTAGACTCACATACTTAGTGTTCTCCTCTACCCTTTGTTCTAGACTCAACATAACAGTGTTCTCCTCTCCACTTTGTTCTAGACTCACATACTTGTCCCAACTTTACTCACTGTTTCTCCTCTACCACTTTGTTCTAGACTCACATAATCCTTATCAGTGTTCTCCTCTACCACTTTGTTCTAGACTCACATAACTTAGTGTTCTCCCTCTACCACTTTGTTCAGACTCAACATAACTCAGTGTTCTCCTCTACCACTTTGTTCTAGACTCAACATAATTCAGTGTTCTCCCTCTACCACTTTGTTCTAGACTCAACATAACTTACAGTGTTCCCTCTACCACTTTGTTCTAGACTCAACAACTAGTGTTCTCCTCACTTTGTTCTAGACTCAGCATAACTACAGTGTTCTCCTCTACACTTTGTTCTAGACTCAACATAACTCAGTGTTCTCCTCTACCACTTTGTTCTGACCACATAACTTACGTGTTCTCCTCTACCCTTTGTTCTAGACTCAACATAACGTGTTCTCCCTACCACTTTGTTCTGACTCACATAACCGTGTTCTCCTCTCCACTTTGTTCTAGACTCAACATAACTTACAGTGTTCTCCTCTACACTTTGTTCTAGTAACTCACGCACACATACAGTGTTCTCCTCCACTTTTCTGACTCACATACTAGTGTTCTCCTCTACCACTTTGTTCTGACTCACATAACTAAGTGTTCTCCTCTCCACTTTGTTCTAGACTCACATAACTTAGTGTTCTCCTCTACCACTTTGTTCAGACTCAACATCGTGTTCTCCTCTACCACTTTGTTCTAGACTCAACATAACTAGTGTTCTCCTCTACCACTTTGTTCTAACTCAATAACAGTGTTCTCCTCTACACTTTGTTCTAGACCAACTACTAAGTGTTCTCCTCTCCACTTTGTTCAGACTCAATAACTAGTGTTCTCCTCTCACTTTGTTCTAGACTCAACATAACTTAGTGTTCTCCTCTCACTTTGTTCTAGATCACATAACACAGTGTTCTCCTCTCCCTTTGTTCTAGACTCAACATAACACAGTGTTCTCCTCCACTTGTTCTAGACTCACATAACACAGTGTTCTTCCTCTACCACTTTGTTCTAGACTCAACATAACATGTTCTTCCTCACACTTTGTTCTGACTCAACAAACGTGTTCTTCCTCTCCTTTGTTCTAGACTCACATAGTGTTCCTCACTTTTTCAGACTCACATCCCTTTTTCTAGACTCAACATAAGTCACAGTGTTCTTCCTCTACCACTTTGTTCTAGACTCAGCATAACTTAGTGTTCTCCCTCTACCACTTTGTTCTACACTCAGCATAACTTAGTGTTCTTCCTCTACCACTTTGTTCTAGACTCAGCATAAATTACAGTGTTCTCCCTCTACCACTTTGTTCTAGACTCAGCATAACGTACAGTGTTCTTCCTCTACCACTTTGTTCTAGACTCAACATAACTTCAGTGTTCTCCTCTACCACTTTGTTCTAGACTCAGCATAACTTCATGTGTTCTCCCTCTCACTTTGTTCTAGACTCAACAAAATTGTTTCTCCCTCTCCACTTTTTTTTAGCTAAAAACTTAGTTTCTTCCCCCACCACTTTTTCTAATCCTTTTCTTCAGTTTTTTCCCCCCCACTTTGTTTTAAACCCAAAAAT
>WNWK01013356.1:0-55662 GCA_009830355.1 Cherax destructor
GCATTCTGTACGGCTGAGTTCAACATTATTAAGCTGGTAGGTGCTAGGGTTATGAACATTCCCGAGCTTTAGAACTTTGCATTTATCTACATTGAACTGCATCTGCCATTTTTCTGACCAGAATTGAGTTTGTCTAAATCCTCCTGAAGTAAAGCTTTGAGGCTGTTGATCACGATAAAGAATTCGATATTGTTTATTTAGACTTTAGTAAGGCTTTTGATAGAGTACCACACCAGAGACTGTTAAAGAAAGTGGCAGCTCATGGCATTGGGGGAAAAGTGCTGTCATGGATCGAGTCATGGCTCACCAATAGGAAGCAGAGAGTGTGCATAAATGGGGTTAAATCCGAATGGGGACTTGTAACAAGTGGTGTTCCACAGGATCAGTCTTAGGCCCATTGTTATTTATATATATATCAATGACCTTGATGAGGGAATTACTAGTGATATGAGCAAATTCGCCGACGACACGAAGATAGGTAGGATAATTGATTCAAACATAGATGTCATAGAACTTCAGGAAGATTTAGACAAACTTAATTCGTGGTCAGAAAAGTGGCAGATGCAGTTCAATGTAGATAAATGCAAGGTTCTGAAGCTCGGGAGTGTCCATAACCCAAGCACTTATAAGTTAAATAACGTAGAACTTAGCCATACAGATTGGAGAAGGACTTGGGGGTGATGGTAAGCAGCAACCTTAAACCAAGACAGCAATGCCTAAGCGTACGTAATAAGGCAAATAGATTACTGGGATTTATATCGAAGTGTTAGCAACAGAAGTCCAGAGGTTATATTACAGCTTTATACATCATTAGTAAGGCCTCACCTAGATTACGCAGCTCAGTTCTGGTCTCCATATTACAGAATGGACATAAATTCGTTAGAAAACATTCAGCGTAGAATGACTAAATTAATACATAGCATTAGAAATCTTCCTTACGAAGAAAGATTGAAGACCCTAAAATTACATTCACTTGTAAGACGTAGAATGAGGGAGACATGATCGAGGTATACAAGTGGAAAATGGGTATTAACAAAGGGGATATAAATAAGGTCTTGAGGATATCTCCCCAAGAGAGAACCCAATAATGGATTCAAGTTAGATAAGTTTAGATTTAGAAAGGATATAGGAAAGTATTGGTTTGGAAATAGGGTAGTTGATGAGTGGAACAGTCTGCCTAGTAGGGTTATTGAAGCTAGGACCTTGGGTAGTTTCAAATTTAGGTTGGATAAATTCATGAGTGAGAGGGGTTGGATTTGAGGGACTCGGCATGAGTGGGTAGAATTGTCAAAGCTTATTTCTTGGGTAGCATTGAAAATTGGGTTGAGCAAATATTCTGTTAGTGGGACGGATTGTGAAGGACCTGCCTAGTATGGGCCAACAGGCCTGCTGCAGTGTTCCTCCTTTCTTATGTTCTTATGTTGAGCAAATATTCTGTTAGTGGGACGGATTGTGAAGGACCTGCCTAGTATGGGCCAACAGGCCTGCTGCAGTGTTCCTCCTTTCTTATGTTCTTATGTTCTTAAGTTCCGTGACATCTACGTCTGAATCGATTATCCTACCTATCTTCGTGTCATCAGCGAATTTGCTCATATCACTAGTAATTCCCTCGTCAAGGTCATTTATATATATTATAAACAACAACGGGCCCAAAACCGATCCCTGTGGAACGCCACTTGTTACAGATCCCCACTCAGATTTAACCCCATTAATGCACACCCTCTGCTTCCTATTGGTGAGCCATGACTCGATCCATGAAAACACTTTTCCTCCAATGCCGTGAGCAGCCACTTTCTTTAACAGTCTCTGATGTGGTACTCTATCAAAAGCCTTACTAAAATCCAAATAAACAATATCGAATTCTTTATCATGATCAACTGCCTCAAAAGCCTTACTGAAAAAAGTTAATAAATTAGTTAGGCAGGAACGGCCCCTGGTGAATCCATGTTGAGTATCATTAATCAAATTATGCCTATCGAGATGGCTTCTTATGTTATCAGCTATAATCGACTCTAATAATTTGCCTACAATTGAAGTTAGACTTATTGGGCGGTAATTTGATGGTAACGACTTGTCCCCTGCTTTAAAAATAGGAATTACATTAGCCATCACCTTGCACTTTTCTACGTTAACTTTTAATTTCCTTCTTTTACATAGCCTTCCAAACTCGTCCATCAACCTCTGCAACTTCTCTTCATAAGCAAAAAGCAACTGTGACATCGCACATCCTTGTTTAAGGCCTACGTTTACTGGGAAATAGTCTCCCTTTTTAATACATTCTCTAAACTGTCCTATCCTCGTAAAAACTCTTTAACTGTTTTCAGTAGCCTACCACCTATTCCACAGGTGCTACATCTGCCACATTGCTGATGACTCTGTGCTTTTGGTAAATTCTGAAGAGAAGTTTCAGAGGTTGGTGAACGAGATTGGAAGGCTATGTAAAAGAAGGAAATTAAAAGTGAACATAGGAAAGAGCAAGGTGATAAGGATAACAAAACAATTAGGTAGTGGAAGTAAATGGTATTGAATACCGACACAATGGAAAAATAAACACATAAGCAGTATAAAGGGATCCTTTATTGACAACGTTTCGCCTACACAGTGGGCTTAATCAAGTAAGTTTATTCAGGTATACACAAATACAGTTACACAGATTATCATACATAGCAGCATATGTGTAGAGAACCTAGGATAACCCAAAAAAGTCAAAGTGACTTATTTCTATTGGGGTCCTTTTAATACATTATTGTTACAATATAAAGGAGATAATATCAAAATATTATTCTACGAAGGAGATAATATATTATTATTATACTATAAAGGAGATATACGTACTAGGAATAAGGTAAGATTACATGTGTGTTAGCTAAAAAAAAAAATAATAAATTCTCCTCCCTTTCTGTCGCTACATTCCTCAGGCACCTTTTGGCTCTTCTTGAACTGGCTCATGCTATGACTGGCTTTGACATATGCAGGCAGTCTGTGAGTACGTGAGTATTTATAGGATGGAGTCAGGTGGAGAATGCTATCACCCTACTCGGAAGGTTGTCACACGCAGCATTGTCCACCTGACCCAGCATTGTCCACCTGACCCAGCATTGTCCACCTATAAATACTCACGTACCTTTCACTGTGTGGGCGAAACGTCGTCAATAAAGGATCACATTATACTGCTTAAGTGTTTATTTTTCCATTAGGTAATGAATGATTGGATATTAGATTGGAGGGAGGGAGTATGGAGGAAGTTAATGTATTCAGATATTTGGGAATGGACTTGTCAGCAGATGGGTCTGTTAAAGAAGAGGTGAATCATAGAACTGATGAGAAAAAAAAGGTGAGTGGAGCATTGAGGAGTCTATGGAGATAAAGAACATTATCCATGGAAGCAAAGAGGGAAATGTATGAGAGTATGGTTGTACCAATGCTCTTATTCGTTTGTTCTCTCTAGGTTGGAATACTGCTGTGCACTAACTGCCCCCTTCAAGGCAGGCGAAATTACTGACCTGGAGATTGTACAAAGAACTTTCACGGGACACATAAGTACGATAAAGCACCTAAATTACTGAGAATGGTTGAAGTACCTTGATTTGTATTCTCTGGAGTGCAGGCGAGAAAGATACATGAAAATATACACTTGGAAAATCCTAGAGGGATTGGTACCAAACTTTCACACGAGAATCACTCCCAATGAAAGCAAAAGACTCGGCAGGAGATGCAACATTCCCCCAATGAAAAGCAGGGGCACCACGAGTACACTGAGAGACAATGCAGTAAGTGTCAGGGGCCCAAGACTGTTCAACTTCTTCCCAGCATACATAAGAGGGATTACCAATAGACCCCTGACTGTCTTCAAGAAGGCCTTGGACAGGCACCTAAAGTCAGTACCTGACCAGAAGGGCTGTGGTTCGTTTGTCAGTTTGCATGTGGCCAACAGTAGCTGCCTGGTTGATCAGGCCCTGATCCACCTGAGGCCTGGTCACAGACCGGGCTGTGGGGTCGTTGATCCCCGAAACCCTCTCCAGGTATATGGGTGTGAACCATGGGTGGTGAATGCTGCAAAAAGGAGAAGGCTGGAGGCAGTAGAAATGTCATGTCCGAGTGCAATGTGTGGTGTGAATATAATCCAGTGAATCGTAGCATGGAGGTTAGAAGAGTGCAGGGTTTCTAAAATTATTATCCAGATTGCAGAGAAGGGGTTGTTGAGGTGGTTTGTACATTTAGATATGATGGAACAAAATAGAATGACTTGAAGAGCATATAAATCTGTAGCGGAAGGAGGGCGGGGTAGGGATCGTCAAAGGAATGGTTGGAGGGAGGGGGTAAAGGAGGTTTTTTGTGCAAGGTGCTTGGACTTCCAGCAAGTGTGTATGAGGATGTTAGATAGGAGTGAGTAGAGATGAATGATTTTTATGACTTCACATGCTGTTGGAGTGTGAGCAAAGTAACATTTGTGAAGGGATTCAGGGAAACTGGTTAGCCACTGTAACACACAGTCTGAGTGTTCACATGTGGATCCAGAAGCTGTCGTATGTCGACTTAGTTATTATGCTAAAGTATTTTTTTATTCTGGGGCGGACAGGGAAAAAATCTATCATTGCCACATGGAGCAAAGAAATTGAAAGCTCAAAGCCATACAAAAATGACTGGAGCTACAGTGCTAGTCATGACATTATGCCGCCCCTCCCCCACACACGTACCAAAACACAAACACATACAATTTTTGCACACTGAGGTTTTAATACTTGGTGCTGCCTTTACGCTTAATCACGTCCCTCAGCCATGTAGGAAGACTCTCACACAAATTATTGAGGGTTTTGGGAGGTATATTATTCCATGCCTCATGTAGAGCAGCCTCCAGCCGTGGGATGGAACTAATATCCTGGCCCTAAACTTCATTTCACTATTGACCAGAGGTTCTCAATAGGGTTTAGGTCTGGGAAATTGCCTGGCCAGTCATGAAAGAACCTCACTTCACAGTCCTTAAGCCACTGAACTACAGATTTGGTGGTATGACACGGTGCACCGTCCTGCATAAAAACCGTAGCCCCACCAAACTTGCACACGAAAATCACTCCCTACGAAAGCAAAAGACTCGGCAGGCGATGTAACATCCCCCCAATGAAGAGCAGGGGTGCCACTAGCACGTTGAGGGACAACACAATAAGTGTCAGGGGCCCAAGATTGTTCAACTGCCTCCCAGCATACATCAGGGGGATTACCAACAAACCCCTGGCTGTCTTCAAGCAGGCACTGGGCAGGCACCTCAAGTCGGTACCTGACCAGCCAGGCTGTGGTTCGTACGTTGGACTGCGTGCGGCCAGCAGTAACAGCCTGGTTGATCAGGCTCTGGTCCAACAGGAGGCCTGGTCACAGACCGGGCCGTGGGGGGGTTGACCCCTGGAATTCTCTCCAGGTAGACTCCAGGTAGACTCTTGTCAAACACCTCAGGTAAATTGTCACACAATAACTCCAGGTAATTATACTGGTTCATATACTGGTCTTGGGGAAGCACAATGAGTTCACCAACACTCTGAGCACTGAAACACCCCAAACCATGAGCGAGTCTGGGTGTTTGGTGGCCCCACAGGTGTAGCGTGGGTCCAGCGGGTCACTACCTCTGGGCCGGTACACATGTCCCCCACGGTTACAGTTGACCAGTTGACGGTGAAGGTTGCTTCATCACTCCAAAGTACTTCAGACCTCTGTTGGGGAGTCCAGTGAAGATATTTCTTTGCATAATCCAGCCTACGTTTCTTCTGTGGCTTGGAGAGGATCGGTTTCTTAACCTGGCGGTGACTAGTGTAGCCCAGTTCTGACACACGTCTGTTAACAGTTCTTACAGACACCTCTGGCTGGTCAGTTATCTTAGGTGTACTCTCTAACTGCTTGTTTAACACAGTTAAGGTATGAACAGATGTCTTCTTCGAGAGGCCAGGCCGAGGTTTGGCAGACGGTAAGTCGACACCGCCACCAGCCTTGAAATGCTGCACTCAGTTCCTCACTGAACGCTCACACACCAACATTCTCCACTATTTCTTTCGTCTGGTGCCCAGCTTTGTGAAGCGCTATGATTTGAACTATAGTTTCAGGTGTTAAAGACTTCTTTTTACCCATAATCAAAATATGGGGCGGATGAGAGACAAAAGTGCAACACTTCCTCTCACCACAGCAGCCACATGAGCACTGAGGAGTCACTGTGGAGGGTTTCGGCAGGCCGTGACGTCATGCTAACGGCTGCTAACCGGCATAATCCACTGACGAAAAAAGACCCCCCTGTATGGTAGGCCTTTGATTTTCGTCACGGCATAATGCCGTGACTAGCACTGTAGGCAACACAGGAAGACGTGAAACTTGTGTGCTTCGTCTAAGCAAACAACGCAAAGACCAGTACCACTATCTTATCACAGTAACCATATATCATAAGAAGTAACTCTCATGTTAACTAGAGCTAGAGGCAGCGTAATATTCCTTAATCTATGAGTGAAGTGAGGAAACTTGATAAACTGTAAACAACAGTGTAACAATCATCGCAAACCATGGTACAATGTACTTTTGTTTCATAATAACAGTGGTACTGCCGTCCAGTCATATATGTGAAACATTGTAGACTGGTAGACAGTAACCATCCAGGAAGGCACTACATCCTCTCATACCAGTGGGGAAACTGAGTAGATTGGTAGACACGTGAGTGTCCGGGTTCGATTCCCGGCAAGGGTGGAAACATTGGACGTGTTTCCTTACACCGGTTGTCCATGTTCACCTATCAATAAAAATGTGTACCTGGGTGTTAGTGGACTGGTGTGGGTCGCATCCTGGGACAAAAGTGACCTAATTTGCGGGAAATGCTCAGCATAACAAGTGGCTTTCTATATAGTAGTATGTCACTGATGTCAGCTATGGTCTGTATACCTTGTACATGTACTGTAGTAAATAAATATATTAAATTATTATTATTGTTATAACCGTGAACTGGTAGACAACGCTCTCGTCTCACACAGACAATGTCCGTGGTTCAATCCCCGGCAAGGGTGGAAACATTGGGCGTGTTTCCATACACTTTCTGTAACGTAAATAGTTACCTGGGTGTTTGTTGATGACTCACTGCCTTTATTGGGTTATCTTGGGTGGATAACCCTCCGGGGTTAAAAACACCAACAAAATCTTATCATAACCACAGAGGGAGGTACTACCGTCCTGTCATATGAATCTGAAACAGTTAGAAGGTTGGTAGACGGCAACCGTCTAGGGAAGTATTACCGTCAAATCATACCCGTGTGAATGACAGCTGGTAGACAGCTACCGCGCCGTCATATGATTTAGATATGATTGATAAACAGACGTGTTAAAAGTTTCTACACTCTGGCAGCAATACTGATGTTTTCTTCGTCTCATGAACACGTAAGATTGCATTTGAATCTTACAACTAATACTAACATCTAATATATATCACATGCATTCAGATGTATACTTACATTTGTGTGTATACATGCTCACGTGAGTTCTCTTTTGAAGAGTAATAGAATGGGGTTAAACTGGGAGTATCTGAGAGAACCAGAGCTAGAGAAGCCGTAATATTGAATGTTTACCTAAGGAAAGGAGTATAAGTGCCTACATTCCAGAATTATGTGAATTAGAGTAAGAGTTGGTTGTGGGAAGTGGGTTATAGTAAGTGTTTATGAACCTGGGTGTGTGAGTAGTGAGTGAGAGAGAGAGAGAGAGAGAGAGAGAGAGAGAGAGAGAGAGAGAGAGAGAGAGAGAGAGAGAGAGAGAGAGAGAGAGAGAGAGAGAGAGAGAGAGAGAGAGAGAGAGACAGAGACAGAGACAGACAGACAGACAGACAGACAGACAGACAGACAGAGATAGAGAGAGATTGATTTTGGGAATGTCAAGCGAAAATGTTATTATACAGTTAAACGTAGAATATTCCTTAAATTGGTACACACATCTTATATGATGATGGTAGTGACGCTTTCCTCTGACCAAGATGGCTGTTTTAGATGCTAACATACAAGACTTTAAAATAGATGGTGTTTATCTAGAACTTAAACTTGGAGAGCAAACAGGATGTTTACTTGAAGTCTGTTTGCTGGGCCTTGTGACGTCCCTCTTCCTCATGGCTACGTCACCGAATTATTCAGTTCATGAACCCATTGTTAAACTCTATACATGTATAGTTTGTTTTATAATGTAATGGGTGTAGTTATAAGCATAATTTTTAAAAGGGTAGAGAGATAAGCCAGCGGAAGGCTTCAGTCAGATGACCAAAAGCTCCAGTGGTGGGTCATCATATCCCTCTTTTAAGGATTAAATTATTCTTGACTTGTGGTGAATAGGTGACATGCAGCATTAATAATGATCCTCATGCACTAACCAACATGGCAGTCGGTGGTGTATGCATGTCAGTGCCACTTATGATGTGCTGACGTGCATCATAGGTGGCGCTGATGCGTATTGTGGATTTTTTTATAATTATCCTAAATTCAGCATGTGTAAATATAAATAATATAATAATTGTGTATTAAAATATGATGTTGATTTGACCCTCCAAGAGAATTTGTGTGAAGGTGTGTAGCGGTTGTAAGTGATAGAGGGGGAACGAGGACGCCATAGTTAATTTAATGTGTGAACACTGGTTGTGGTGGAACCGTCTTATTATAGACAGTGCTGAAGAAATGTTAGATAATTTTAGAGTAGATTCTAGTAAACCTATCTCCAGCATTGTGGCCACAATTCGTGTGAAAAGTGATGCTGTTCCTAAGTTTGGATTATCCTGGGTTTTCTACACATATACTGCTATGTATGATAATCTACGTAAATGTATTTGTGTATACCTGAATAAACTTACTAACTTACTTACTAACTTACTTACTTACTTACTTACTTACTAAGGCCAGTACCTTTCTTTCTCAAAGAAATGATTGAGGAAGAATTAGAAAAATTAGTGCATAAAGGCATTATTGAGCCTATATCGCATAGTGAATGGTCTGTACCTATTGTGCCAGTATTAATTAAAGGCTGACTCTAAGTCTATGAGAATATGTGGGGATTTTAAACATTTAAATCCACAAATTCATTGTGAAAGATATCCTTTACCCAGGATTGAGGAATTATTGTCTGTAGTGGTAAAGGCAAAATATTTACAAAATTAGATTTAAAGGACGCTTATTTACAGATACCTGTAGATGAGAGGAGCCAACAACTTTTAGTAATTAATACCCACATGGGACTTTTTAAATATAAGAAATTGCCTTTTGGAATTTCCTAATCTGGTATTTTCCAAAAAAATATTTCCCACTTGTTTGTTAAATTGGCAGGGGTAGCATCCTATTTGGATGATATCATAATATGTGGTGCCAGGTGTTGAGTATTTTACAAGAGCATAATGTAGTATTGAATAAGACTAAGTCAGTGTTGAAAACCAGATCTATTGAATATCTGGGGTATGAAATTTCAGGGATGGTGACATATTATTGTAAATTCATCAAGAACTTTAATTTTGGCACCATTGTATGATTTATTAAAAAGGGGGCTACATTTGAGTGGTCTTCAGTGGAAGAGGAAGCTGTTCAAAGGATTAAAAAAACAAATAGAGTGTTCAGCTTTGTTGACTAATTTTACGGGAGAGCATCCATTAATAATTGAGGTTGATGCTTCCTCTGTAGGTGTTGGATGTGTATTATTCCAGGAAGTAAATGGCCAGGAAAAACCTGTGTATTTTGTTAAGAAATTCAGATATTTTTTGCTAGGGAGAAAGTTTGTTGCTCGCACAGATCATAAACCATTGCTAGGGTTGTTTGGAAAAGGAAAATATATTCCAGTAAATGCAAATGCCAGAATTCAGCATTGGGCTCTGTTATTAGCTCAGTATGATTATGAATTGTTATTTAAGATTGGCAAGGAAAATGTTATTGCAGATGCATTAAGTAGATTACCTATTGAAGATCACAGTTTAGAGTCAGGTACACCTTCGGAATATGTAAGATTAGTAGAGTCTCTTGATTTCCAAAATATATCATTTGACAAAATCAAAGAGGAAACTGGGATAGATGCTGTATTATCCCAAGTAGTAAATAATGTTAAATATAGGTGGTGTAAGAACAGTGTACCTTTCTCTGACTATAATTCAGTCAAATTAGATCTGACTATTCATGATGATGTATTATTGTATAGGAATAGAGTGGTAGTGCCTGTAAAATTAAGATGTAAGGTATTAGAGCATTTACATATGGGTCATAATGGTATCAATGCTATGAAAGCAGAAGCAAGGCAGTGGGTCTGGTGGCCAAAGATGGAGCAAGATATTGCGGAAGTGACAAAGAATTGTCCGATTTGTTTTAAGAATTTTAAGCCAATTTCATCTCCTGTCCTATCTTGGCCCAGCACTGGGAAACCATGGTCTAGAGTGCATATACACTATCTTGGCCCAGCACTGGGAAACCATGGTGTAGAGTGCATATACACTATCTTGGCCCAGCACTGGGAAACCATGGTCTAGAGTGCATATACACTATCTTGGCCCAGCACTGGGAAACCATGGTCTAGAGTGCATATACACTATCTTGGCCCAGCACTGGGAAACCATGGTCTAGAGTGCATATACACTATCTTGGCCCAGCACTGGGAGACCATGGTCTAGAGTGCATATACACTATCTTGGCCCAGCACTGGGAAACCATGGTCTAGAGTGCATATACACTATGCAGGTCCAGTTGAGGGCAAATATTTTTTGGTAATTGTAGATTCTTTTTCAAAATTCATAGATGTGCAAGTAACTAGTTCCATGATATTCACAGTTACTACTGAGTTACTGGGGAAATCCTTTTGTAATTTTGGGTTACCAGACATAGTTGTGTCAGATAATGCTGCATACTTTGTATCACAAGAGCTGGAAGCCTTCTTTAGTAAGAAAATAGTACTGAACATGTTACTCCAGCCCCATACCATCCATCATCAAATGGTCTGGCAGAGAGGGCGGTAAGGACGTTGAAGGAAGGATTACACAAATTTACAAAAGGATCTCTCAATACCAGATTATGTAGGTTCTTATATAACCATAGGAAAACAGTTAATTCCTCCACTAATAAGACACCAGCAGAAATGATGTTTAATAGAAATTTTAAAGTCCCAGTAGCGGCTGTGAAACGTCTTGTTAGGGAAGACAAGTCATGGCCTAAGATGCCTGCTGGTGAACTTCAGGGAGAGGCGAAGCAATTTAAAGTTGATGAGGCTGTGTATGCAAGAAATTTTGGGAAAGGTGACCCTTGGGTAGAGGGAAAGATTGTGGAGGAATTAGGGGTTAGGAATTATAAAGTGTTAATTAGAGGTTTTGGTAATATGATATGGAAAAGGCATATAGATCAACTCATGCCAAAGTTTATGAGTGGAGAGCAACCACTGATTCCAACGGTACCAGAGGCTGTAAGCAGTGGTTTAGAGAACTGCCCACAATAGATAATAGTGGTAATAAACTTAATGATCAATCAGGTTAGCATGCAGGAAGAACCTCCTGAAAGGTTTGATGAAGAAAACAGCAGCGTGAGAGAAGAGGTTGCACCTCAGGACAGTGCAAACCCTCCATCTTTCCGGCGTTCCAGAAGAGTTGTCAAACCTCCAGATAGGTTGGATTTATAAGTAGTTGGATCATGGGCTAATTTTTATATGGTAACCATTCCACTTGTTGTGATGATATAATGTAATTTAGAAAAGGAGGAATGTAAGGTGTTGGGAGCAGTGAGAGGATTAAATACTATGTTTGTTATGTTCATTTATTTATAGCTGTGTTGTTGTTGTTATGGAGCTGGGCCATGGAGAGTACACTTGTTATTGTTATTCTGGCTTTCATTAACCTACAACCATAAGTGTAATGCAGCTAATTATATACCTTTGAAGAGTTTCGAGAGTTTAGCTACTCTCGGAGCCCGGCCATGGGCCAGGGTCGTCTGGTCAACCAGGCTGTTGCTGGAGGCCCGCTGCCCCACATATCCATCACAGGTGATGGTATGGAATACCGGTGCGTATAAGAAGGGGACTTTCATTAAAGGTTCCATGGGGAAAAGGATCCGATAAATATAATAAAACATACCCCGAGATGGGACGGATAACAGTGGAGTGTAATTTGGGTTCTTGTAAACAAACACAAACAGGGACAACCTGGGGAAACAACACCTGAAGCTCACCCCAGTTACCTCTGAGGCCGCAGATATCCCACTGTAAATAAGCCATGATTTGCAAAGAGAATGTTACAATAAATCGGAAGGTAGAGGTATCTAGTGACTAGAAGGGTTAGAAAAGTCCACATGTAGAGGCAACTGAAAACGAACAAGCAGCGAAGGGCTGGAACGCTGCAAATTATTATTATTATTATAATCAAATAGAAGCGCTAAACCACAGGGGTGGAACGCTGCAAAGAAAGGGGTTGTGTGGATGGAGGAGAGTGAAGAGCGACAGGAGGTGGATCGGTGTCCATCAATGGTTTAGTCTTGAAAAGAAGCTTGGGAGGGGACAGGAGAGGAAGGTACTGTACGAGGGGGAGGATGGACCTCCACACTCGCAACAGAACAAGTAAGAGGTAAAGATCCAGAGACTGGAAATGAAAGAGATTTACGCTTAGGGGATTTGTTGGACTTTGAAGAAGTAGAGAGGCGAGGGGGAGGAGTTGTGCGAAGTCTTGTAGACATAGAAGCTTGCATATGAGATGAAGATTGAAGAACAGTAGGTGACGAGGTAGGGACCTCGGAGTCTAGGACTGCAAAAAAATTAGATACAGAGGTGACTGTGGAAGGTGTGATTGCAGGGGAGACCGCGGGAATTGGGACCCCAGAGGTTGGGGTCTCATTATTATAATTAAAGGGGAAGCGCTAAACCCGTAGGATTGTACAGCGCCTGTGGTGGGGGATGTGGAAGGTATTCAGGCTTAATTCAGGGAACTGGAGCATAGATCCAATTCCCTAGATCAAGAACCCCTCACCAGCGTCAAGGAACCTTCCTTGAGGGTGTGGGAGAATCTTAGTAACTCGAGAATAAGAAATACGGGAAAGTCTTCACTGGAGGTGTAGATGAGAGACTGCCATGGCGTAAGTAAAGCCTTCTGTCTCTGAGACAACGGATTTCACATTCGTTCAAGTAAACCTGGCAACGACGAGAATAAGATGGATGAGTTTCATGGCAATTAAGGCAGGGGGGAGGTAGACCATAAGATGTATTGGTATGGTCATCGGCATCACAGACTGGGCATTCGGACATGGACCTGCAATATTTTGCCGGATGGCCAAACTGCCAGCAATTTCTACTGTTGTGGTTTAGGGGTCACCTGTCGGACTTGTAAACTGGTGTTTCGCAATATAAACCGATGATGGAAGCTTGCGGCAGTCAAAAGTTAAGCGAGCTACATTGCAAGGGTAGCGTCTCCGCCGTAGGCAGGCAGTACATACGTGTCTACTTTAAGGATCGGGAGGTCTTGGAGCTCAAGCTGTTCCAGAATGTCATCACCACATGTCTGGAAATTACGTTGAACAATGGTATGTGGTAGAATGACAGTACCGCTGCAAGAATTAAGAGTGATGTTTTTCAATTGTCACAGGAATGGCATCTATGGTTGTAAAGAGAGAAAGATGGTAAGTTTGACTAGCATTCTGTACTGTGACGATGTGTGAACCGCTCTTGAGAGCATGAAACGGATTATGACCAAAATGGCGTAGGAGCGCCTTGCTGATATTATGATCAGAAAGATATTCTGAAGATGTCAGTTGTATGTAAAGGAAGTGATTGTCAGGTTGGTCTTTTCTGAGTAGAATGAGTCAGTTGAAATAATATCATCAGAAGAAGGTCGTGGTCGTTTAGATACATGACCAGAGGTAGTCCTTGTTGAGGTGGGCACGCAATCCGAAAACCATCGCACCGTATGGAGAGAAGCCAGAAGCATAGTCAAAGACTTGCGGAGGTCAGAGGTGTCAACGGAGTCAGGCCGAGCCTCTGTATCCAGTGTAGGACAAAATGTCCCCCGCAGAAGATACAGGGGCAGTAGAAAGGTCCAAAGAATGGTCTGGTAACAAGGCAGGGTCGTCAGAGGGTGCTGCTACAGGAAGGGGCCCAGGAGGAGGAGGCACATGGACTTGGGATTCCATGGTGGTTTTTTGTTTTTAAGAAAAAAAAAGGAAAAAAAAAGTGTGTGGAGGGGCAGCTCCCAGGGGTAAAGGACCGCAAGTCTCCCCTTCGGTGTTCAAGAGGACAACCTCGGTGCAGCCAGCATGGAACCCGTGCCATACCCTTCCCTTCAAGCCAGTAAACCAGCAATCCAGGATAGCTGGTTTACATCTACCGAGCCACCTCGACGGACAAAAGGGAGGGCAGTTGGAAACCCGCAACAAAGCATACCTCCTTTGGCCACCACCTCCTGGAATCCGATAGGCAGCCTCCAGAGAGATACACGTGTCATCTGAAAGACACCCGAAGCCTCCCTTCCCCCCGGTAGACCGGAAAGGGATCGGGATCTCTAGATGATCCAGATTCCACGGCAAACTACACTACCACCAAGGACCTCAACGGAAGATGGACCCCGGAACCCCTTCTCAGGTCTAGGAACTACAAAGCCTAAGGGAACAACCTCAAAGGCAGAAAGTGGAGGATGGGAAGGAGGAAAGGGAAAGGGGTGACGGGGAGGATGGGATAGGAAAGGGGGGATTGAGGGGTAATTAGGTTCAGTCTGAGGAAGAAGACCAAAAGGTCTAATTCCTCAGACCGATAGCCTCTTCACTGCGCCGAGGAGACCTCCATGAAGAGGCACCAGCTTCAAAGAACCTCCTTTGAGGGGTAGGTAAGTTAAGCAAGATTAGTTAGGTAACAAAACAAGTGTTTCCTGACGTGGGTCGTAGGCATATAATAACCCACAGCTGCAGCTGTTGGTCATCTGACTGAGGCCTTAAACTGGCTTTCCCCTCCACTCCTTTATAAATGAATTTGATAATTTTTTGTGTAGGTTCCAAATTGTTTAATTTTATTAAAACAATTGTGAAATTGTCAATTCTTAAAAACTATCAAATATTTCTTTCTTTTAAGAATTGTAGAGAATTATAATCAAAATGAAGTGCTAAACAGCACTGTGTAGAGAATTATACATAGGATTATCATTATAATCAAAACTAAGTGGTAAACCCACAAGGGTCATACAGCTATAAATAAGAGAATTAACCTAAGATATTTTGAAAACTTGCCATTGAATGACTGGACTGTCTTATTATGCTTTGACTCTGCCTTCTATGAACAACTTAAGTCAACAACAGCTATTTATGTTTAGATTGTGTTGGGGCAAATTTGCTTGTAAACTGTTGGTTATACAATTAGTGATCGTTGTATAACTGAAGAATGCCTCTTCTGGTTAACTTCAAAAAAAAACTTCTAGAATCTAGGCAAATAGGAAGGTCGTCTGTCACGCACACAGTAGATGAGGTTCAAACCTTCACCATTACTTAAGTCACTATATTACTTCAGGAGATAATTTTTTACCTAAAATCTCTTAACAAATAAATATTTAAGCTGATTTTAATAAATAAAATTACTAAATGTAAAAGGTAGATTATTATTCCAATAAAAACTAAGCGCTAAACCGACAAGGTTCATACAGCTGTAAAAGGAAAGCTTTATGAAAGCGTTTCTTTTTTCGGGTCACCCTGCTTTGGTGGGAGACGGGAGCGCTAAACCCATAGGGGTCATAGTGCCTGGGAATAAAAGGCATTTAGGTTCAATCCAAGGAAGAGGGGAGCAGGTCCCCATTCTTGGATCAAGAGCCTTACACCAGCTTCCAGGAACCCCTTGAGGGAAGGAGAGACGCGAATGTCGGAGGTGAGGACTTGCGGATCAGACACAAGGTTGACTGTCAACTAGGATACAACAGTAACCTGAGGTACTCTGTAGTAGTAGACACTTGAGATGGAATTAGGATTCTCATAAGAAAACTGGGCAATGGCAGGAATATGCTGGGCGAGCTTCTCCACAATGAAGGTTAGGGGGAGGACGGAGAGTTAACTTCAGAATTGATTAAGAGTTAAACAGCAGATCAGACATTCTGCCAGTGATCTACAAATATTTGGTTGGAAGGTCAAAGTGCCAGTAATATCTGCATTGCTGAAGTACTGGGAATAATTCCCACCCTTGTAAGCACTGTCCTGCTATATACCGAGGCTAGAAGTTCCTACCAGCTGAAGGGCAGTGACAGGTATACCACAAGTTAACATTATTTACAGTAATACAAGTGTAAAATAAACATTCTAACAGTACAAGTTTATTAAGAAAAATTAAGAAAACAACTTGCTAATATTCACAGACAAGCTCACAAACGAACCATTTACACCTCTCATTCAAAGCCCTGAAATGATTGTAATAATCATGGATAAAAAAATATGTTTAGAGTCAAGGAAATATTAACCAACTATGCATGACCTTATATTTGATATACTACCAAAAACAATTTGCATAACATTCACAACTCGATTATCTAGTAACTAACCAAATTTACGTACAATTTTGGCTACAGACTAGCAAAACAATGGATCTATTAAAATATGATGCCTTTAAAAATTTAAGTTTTTAGCAGTGTGCTCCCACTGCAGCAAGTGAAAAAAAATTAAAATTAGGTCACTAATTGCTACTCTATTCTATTCCTCATAGAGTTAAACATTGCCAACACTGAAACACACATTTTTCTTTTTTAAAATGATTATGCCTTCAGAAACCTATATAAATTTTGTGAACAACTTCAAATATACATGGAATGCGAGTGAAGGCTTTAACATTAGTTTCCCTATACGAGAGGGTAAGAGGCAGCACTAGCAATGCCACACTGGTTATGCTTGTTACGACTCATCTTGATGTAGCCTTCATCACCCCAAGTGGTGCCCCAAGAGTTCTTGACCAGCCAGTAGTCAATGCCGTCCTCTGTAGTGCCATAACCCACAGCCAGGACACCATGGTCCAGCTGCTCAGAGTTACATTCTGGTTCATCATAAACACCTGAAAAGTAAATTGAACCTGGTCAGTAATCAAAATCCTTTATTTAAATTTTATTAACACACTTTAAGCCTTTCACTGCCATTGTTGGTGACGTATTAATACTCCAAAATTCTAGCGGCTTCAAATCTAACAGGAGAAAGCTGGTAGACATACATGTGAGAGAATGGGTCTGCGTGGTCAGTGTGTGCAGAAAAAAAAAATTGCAGCACGCAGTGCATGAGAAAAAAAACTCTGACCGTGTTTTTGGCTTGAAACGCCGACTCTGAGGTGTATTTTCGTATGGTATTTATGGTTGTATTCTCGCTTTCTTGGTCTCATTTGATAGAATGGAAGTTGATTTTGATTGGTTTCACGATGAAAGGTACCTTGAAATTGAGCTCAAAGTAGCGGAAATGGTCGATTTTTGTCGATGTTCAAGAGAAAAACAAATGACGTCTGTCAAACTGGCCAGTCTAATATGCAGTCACAAATGGGTTGAGATTACTGATACAATTATTACAATAATGCATAACAGTAAATCATCTATTTTTTGTGTGAATAAAAATTCAAAATGGAAAGCAGGAGTAATATAAGAGGGGCCTGAAGACATGACTAATGAACAGAGAAAATGTCATTTTAATGCCAGGAATATCTGCATTGTTTATTCTGGACTGTATTTTGAAATTTATGTGAAATTGGCCAAATTGCCAATTTCTGACCACTTTATTGGGTAGTTGAAATCAATAAACGGGCAGTTTCTTCTACTCAATCAATAGAACAAATGGAGTTCTAGCGAAATAGCTTTGAGTTTGGTCAACTGGAACAATGGAATTGGCCAAAAATAGGGCTCAAAGTGGGCGAAATCGCCAATGCGTAAATATCACCGAGACTGCTAACTTTGCGAGTGTAATTCAGTAAGTTTTCCATCAAATTTCGTACTTTTGGTGTCATTACCATCGGGAAAAGATTCTCTATTATTTCATAAGAAAAAAATAATTTTTTTTTAAAATTCTCTGACACTGAGAGCAAGTTTGTGATCAGGGGTCTCGACAGTGAAAGTTTGTGATCAGGGGTCTCGACAGTGAAAGTTTGTGATCAGGGGTCTCGACAGTGAAAGTTTGTGATCAGGGGTCTCGACAGTGAAAGTTTGTGATCAGGGGTCTCGACAGTGAAAGTTTGTGATCAGGGGTCTCGACAGTGAAAGTCTGTGATCAGGGGTCTCGACAGTGAAAGT
Organism: Cherax destructor; assembly: GCA_009830355.1. Lineage (NCBI taxonomy): Eukaryota > Metazoa > Arthropoda > Malacostraca > Decapoda > Parastacidae > Cherax > Cherax destructor. The sequence goes on from WNWK01013356.1 coordinate 18,218, forward strand.
CTGTGATCAGGGGTCTCGACAGTGAAAGTTTGTGATCAGAGGTCTCGACAGTGAAAGTTTGTGATCAGGGGTCTCGACAGTGAAAGTTTGTGATCAGGGGTCTCGACAGTGAAAGTTTGTGATCAGGGGTCTCGACAGTGAAAGGGTTAAAGAGGGAGGGGGGGTTGAAACTAGATCAGAGGGGCATTTGTATCATATTGTATAAGTTCTATGAAGACTGCCTTAAAAAAAAAAATCATGATGACATGTTTATGCAAAACTGAGAATGTACCAAGAATTGAATAACTGAATAACAATTCAAAATTAATTTTCAGTAAAAAAAAAAACAAATGTCATTCCAATTACGGTCCCACACTATAACCTAATCATAAAATCTTACAAGTGCAGTCATTATACTGAAGTTCCAAAACTGAAATTTTATAAAAAAATTCTAGCTAATTTCGAAATTTCTAAGAGTATATTAACTAACAAATTAGCTTTTTGAAGAATTTAGATAACAATAGCAACTTAGATATTAGTCTATAGTTATTAACAACAGTTGAATGTTGCAACACTAGGTTATGCATATACAGTAGAAATCAAGGTTAGAACAGGATGCAAAAACATGAAAACTTACCATGACTGTAAAACTGGAATGAACTATGTGAAGCATCAATGGCAACAGAAACAGGTCCAACAACAGCAACAGCTTTCTTCAAAGCCCCTTCACTTCCCTCACGAACATCAACAAAGCCAGTGTCTTCAGCACCAGACTTGCGTGGGTTATACCGACATTTGTCATCCTGGTGAAGTAACAATACTCTCACTACACTGATAATAATAAAAATAATATAAATTATTATAATATTCATGGGGTAGTACTAAACCTATAGGGGTCATAGCACCCAAACAGGTCATTTTGAAATCTTTCTAATACAAATTAATAAATTTCAGATAAATATACAAGTACCATCCGACTTACGACCGAGCATGGTTCCGACCAACCGGTCGTAAGTCAAAATTGACGCATGTCGAACCTTAGAAAATTACCGACATACTGGGTAGGGCATAATGTCAAACCTTTGCTATATAACGTACCTACATAGTATCGTATGTTACTTTTTACTAAATATTTTACTACTGTATATGCTGCCAGATGTACGGTCATAAGTACGAGTGGCCGTATGTCGAGCAGGTCATAAGTACGAGTGGCCATATGTCGAGCAGGTCATAAGTACGAGTGGCCGTATGTCGAGCAGGTCATAAGTACGAGTGGCTGTATGTCGAGCAGGTCGTAAGTCGGATGGTACTTGTATTAAGTGTGAGTAGTGAAAAAACTTTAGTCAACTTTATGAATACCTTCAGCATAGTATAAACTTTTTATCATCCCAGTATTACAAGTCTCCATAGATTTGATTGTATTACATTAGCTAGATCTTTCACTACTGACAACCATTATAGTATCACAAATATTTTGTGTCAGATATCCGCTGGTTTATAAACTAAAAGAGGAGGCAGTTAGGGTAAGATATAAACAACTATTGGAGGATAGATGGGCTAGTGAGAGTGTAGGCAATGGGTCGAAAATGTATGGGGTAGATTTAAAAATGTAGTGTTAGAGTGTTCAGCAGAAGTTTGTGGTTACAGGCGAGTGGGTGCGGAGGGAAGAGGAGCGATTGGTGGAATGATGATGTAAAGAGAGTAGTAAGGAGAAAAAGTTAGCATATGAGAGGTTTTTACAAAGTAGAAGTGATGCAAGGAGGGAAGAGTATATGGAGAGAAAAGAGAGGTTAAAAGAGTGGTGAAGCAATGTAAAAAGAGAGCAGATGAGAGAGTGGGTGAGATGTTATCAGCAAATTTTGTTGAAAATAAGAAAAAGTTTTGGAATGAGATTAATAAGTTGAGGAAGCCTAGAGAACAAATGGATTTGACAGTTAAAAATAGGAGGAGAGTTATTAAATGGAGAGTTAGAGGTATCGGGAAGATGGAGAGAATATTTTGAGGATTTGTTAAATGTTGATGAAGACAGGGAAGCTGTGATTTCGTGTGTAGGGCAAGGAGGAATAACATCTTGTAGGAGTGTGGAAGAGCCAGTTGTGGGTGTAGGGGAAGTTCGTGAGGCAGTGGGTAGAATGAAAGGGGGTAAGGCAGCTGGGATTGATGGGATAAAGATAGAAATGTTAAAAGAAGGTGGGGATAAAATTTTGGAGTGGTTGGTGCTATTATTTAATAAATGTATGGAAGAGGGTAAGGTACCTAGGGATTGGCAGAGAGCGTGTATTGTTCCTTTGTATAAAGGCAAAGGGGACAAAAGAGAGTGCAAAAATTATAGGGGAATAAGTCTGTTGAGTGTACCTGGTAAAGTGTATGGTAGAGTTATTATTGAAAGAATTAAGAGTAAAACAGAAAGCAGGATAGCAGATGAACAAGGGGCTTTAGGAAAGGTAGGGGTGTGTAGACCAAGTGTTTACAGTGAAACATATAGGTGAACAGTATTTGGATAAGGGTAAAGATGTTTTTGTGGCATTTATGGATTTGGAAAAGGCGTATGATAGGGTAGATAGGGGGGCAATGTGGCAGATGTTGCAGGTGTATGGAATAGGAGGAAGGTTACTGAAAGCAGTGAAGAGTTTTTATGAGGATAGTGAGGCTCAGGTTAGAGTGTGTAGGAGGGAAGGGGACTATTTCCCAGTAAAAGTGGGCCTTAGACAAGGATGTGTGATGTCACCGTGGTTGTTCAATATATTTATAGATGGGGTTGTAAGAGAAGTGAATGCGAGGGTCTTGGCAAGAGGTGTTGGGCTAAAAGATAAAGAAGCAAATACAAAGTGGGAGTTGTCACAGTTGCTTTTTGCTGATGACACTGTGCTTTTGGGAGATTCTGAAGAGAAGCTGCAGAGGTTGGTGGATGAATTTGGTAGGGTGTGTAAAAGAAGAAAATTGAAAGTGAATATAGGAAAGAGTAAGGTGATGAGGATAACAAAAAGAATAGGTGACGAAAGATTGGATATCAGATTGGAGGGAGAGAGTATGGAGGAGGTGAATGTATTCAGATATTTGGGAGTGGACATGTCGGCGGATGGGTCTATGAAGGATGAGGTGAATCATAGAATTGATGGGGGGAAAAGGGTGAGTGGAGCACTTCGGAGTCTGTGGAGACAAAGAACCTTGTCCATGGAAGTAAAGAGGGGAATGTATGAGAGTATAGTTATACCAACGCTCTTATATGGGTGTGAAGCATGGGTGATGAATGTTGCAACGAGGAGAAGGCTGGAGGCAGTGGAGATGTCATGTCTGAGGTCAATGTGTGGTGTGAATATAATGCAGAGAATTCGGAGTTTGGAAATTAGAGGAGGTGCGGGATTACCAAAACGATTGTCCAGAGAGCTGAGGAGGGTTGTTGAGGTGGTTTGGACATGTAGAGAGAATGGAACGAGACAGAGTGACTTCGAGAGTGTATAAATCTGTAGTGGAGGGAAGGCGGGGTAGGGGTCGGCCTAGGAAAGGTTGGAGGGAGGGGTAAAGGAAGTTTTGTGTGCGAGGGCTTGGATTTCCAGCAAGCATGTGTGAGCGTATTTGATAGGAGTGAATGGAGGCATATGGTTTTAATACTTGACGTGCTGTTGGAGTGTGAGCAAAGTAACATTTATGAAGGGATTCAGGGAAACCGGCAGGCCGGACTTGAGTTCTGGAGATGGGAAGTACAGTGCCGGCACTCTGAAGGAGGGGTGTAAATGTTGCAGTTTTATAACTGTAGTGTAAAGCACCCTTCTGGCAAGACAGTGATGGAGTGAATGATGATGAAAGTTTTTCTTTTTCCGGCCACCCTGCCTTGGTGGGAATCGGCCGATGTGTTAATAAAAAAAAAAAAAAATATCCGCTGCTTACCTCGGCCTCATATGGGTATGCTCCTTCGGTGTCAATTCCACCATTTTCCTTAATGTACTGGAAGGCGTAGTCCATAAGTCCACCATTGCAACCATTATTACCATACTTGGTAGAACAGTCAATCAGGTTCTGCTCAGAGAGGCTCACCAGTTTACCAGTTTGGCGGAAGTGTTGACCTTCCAGTGATCCAGTCTGTACGACAAATAAACATTACTACAATTTTCTAACAATGGAGAAAATAAATTAGTATCTATACATAAAGGGGCTTGCAGTAATTACATCATTTAAATTATAAGAGCTCCCACAATAATTTATAAGAACCATAACAGTAATTCTTAAATAATTACTGATAAAAATACTGAGGAACAGATTGATATGATATACTACACTACCTCACTTTGTAATCACATTAAGACTGAAAATGATGCCTTTTTAAAACACATGAATATTGTAGTGATAATGCAGGTATTGATGACAATAATGCTCCAACAATGGAAAAATACATAAATCAAAATTATAATGGTGTAGAAATATACCTAGTTGGATGAATCTTATTGAAGCTAGCTGGCCCAGTGGCTTACGCGTCGGTCTGGACTTTTGAGACTCTCTGATCATGGGTTCTAACCCCACCCGTGGTATAGTTTAGCAACACAACTAGGCATTAAAAAACAATAAAAAGTAAAATACACATACAGTACACTCATTACTTACCTTAAAATATGTGTAGTCTTAATGTAGGGTGAGAGGTGAGTATTTATTGTAAGTCAGGTGTGGTAACTCCCACACTAACTACCACACCAAGCAACCCAGAGCGATATTATTATTATTATTACCATCAACATACCTTGTTTACCGAGTTTAATCATTTCAAACAACTAACCTTTGATACCACTGTAAACAAAAGAACGAGACACCGAGAATGTAAACAAACATGAATTCCCACATACGTTTGTGAAGCTTTTACCACAATACAAAGACCTTACATTATGTACAAGTTGTCTTCACATTGGTGCAGTAAAATAAATAACAGCAACACTCCCTTTCTCATGCAACACACCATGAAGTGAAGGCATATGAAAGGAATAATTTTCTATAGTTACCCACAGTAATACTATTGTGTACACATTTTCTCTGATGTTGGACTAGAGAAAACGTAATTCTTTCAGTCACTCATAACAAGCCGCCGGCTACCACATCTCATATTTATGTCAATTTTTTCTATTGTGGGTGTATGCATAAAGCTTGGGGTATTAAAGTTCTTCAAACCCGCCTAGAATCCTAAGAAACAGAGATTCTAGGATGAAGTCTGTTGCAAAAGCTAGCAATGAATGTCTATGATGCTGAAGTCAGCATTTCCTTTGTGAGACGAGGAGCTGCAGCGCTCGAGAGGTCAGATAAGTATTTGGAGAGTGAATGCGTCACGGAACCTCCCGCTGAGAACAAAGACAGAAGAGAAGTGCTCGGTTGTTGACTCTGGAATACTGACAATCTCCACTAGGAAAGTTAGACAAGTTCCATAATGAGTCAGGGGCTCTTGATCTAGGGAATTGGATCTGTGCTCCAGTTCCCTGAATTAACCCTGAATACCTTCCACATCCCCCCCCCACAGGGCTGTATAATTCTACGAGTTTAGTGCTTCCCCTTGATTATTATTATAATAATAATAATAATGCTAATAATTCTCCATGGGGAAGTGGAACAGAATTCTTCCTCCGTAAGCCATGCGTGTCGTAAGAGGCGACTAAAATGCCGGGAGCGAGGGGCTAGTAACCCCTTCTCCTGTATATATTACTAAATGTAAAAGGAAAATCTTTCGTTTTTCCTTTTGGGCCACCCCGCTTTGGTGGGAAACGGCCGACGTGTTGAAAGAAAGAAAGAATGCTAATAATATTACAAGGACTACTATGGAAATGTCATTGACTTATTTGGGTTCTTCTTTTTCTTCTTTCAACAAACCGGCCGTATCCCACCGAGGCAGGGTGGCCCAAAAGAAAAAACTAAAGTTTCTCCTTTTAAATTTAGTAATGTATACAGGAGAAGGAGTTACTAGCCCCTTGCTCCTGGCATGTTAGTCGCCTCTTATGACACGCATGGCTTACGGAGGAAGAATTCTGTTCCACTTCCCCATGGGTTATCTAGGCAATTTACACATTACTACTTAAGATAACTAAAATAACCTAAAATTTGTGTAATTTTACCTAAATACACTCCAAACTGCAACATCCTAACTCTTCCAGAGTGCAGGCACTAAGACCAACTACCCCAAAACTATATCCCCACCTGCTTTTAACATTTCTGTCTTCATCCCATCAATCCCAGCTGCTTTACCCCTTTCATTTTACCTACAGCCTCACACCTCCTCCACACTCATATTTGGCTCTTCCTCATTCCTGAAAAATGGTATGTCTCCCTGGCCAATGCATGAAATCACTGCCTCCCTTTTTTCCCTACTAACCCAGGCTCTGCAAACCAAGTCCAAGCAGTGAAGTTCAACAAACTGGTTACCATATAATCACAAATTCTATCCATGTCAGATTCTTAAAACCAGTTGTCTCCCTCCAATCTAATATACTCACATAAGCCTGCTAGATGCTCAAGCATTGACCACTTTAAATTTACCCTCACATCCTACAACCCTTCACAGGGTGACCCTTACCCCTATCCCTCCTCCCATACCAGATATATATACACCCTCTTGTGCGGGTCATCATCTGACTAAGACCCGCGTCAGGAAACACATGTCTTGTTTCCTGACGAACCTTACCTAACCTCTAGTCATCCTATTTTGCTCCCTCCTCTTCCAAATGGCCTGACTACTGGAGCAACCCCTCCACCATCCTCTTAATAATAATACACAAATAACCAACACAGAGGAGAGAAGAGCTTATGACGACGTTTCAGTCCGACTTGGACCATTCACAAAGTCACACTAACAAAAAGCAGAGGAGGAGGGAGTATATATAGGCCAGCAGACAGGGACAGGACAAGAGAGGTAGTAGGAAAGGAAGAAGAGAGGTAGTAGTAGAGGTAGTAGTAGTCAGTCAAAGACTAAGAAAGAGGAGCACTGCAAGGGAGCTAGGGGCCCACAAAGGGTAGGAACAAGAACACAGAGGGGAAAAAAATAATAATAATAATAATAATGGACCAAACACTCAAGGCAGAAGACAGAAAACCCAAAAGAGAAAAAGGAAAGGGGAAGAGGGAGAAGGGAAAAAAAAATCAGGTTAAGTCATGGGTGTTCTGAAGTTCGGAGCATTTTACAATGTAATGGAAAAGGAAGGTATCTACAGAGACAAAGCCAGGGTTAAGATTCATACAAGGAAAGTTATGTCTAAGGAAGGATTCAACAAGACGTCGACTGTGAAAGTTAGAAGTAGGGTAGACAGTTTTAGCAGAAGACCAGTCAATAGAATGACTGTGATCTCTGACATGACAAAAAAGAGCATTGTTGGTGTCGGCAAGCCTAACACTACTTTTGTGCTCCCTGAGTCTGTCAGAAAGAGAACGGCCAGTTTCTCCAAAGTAATGAAGAGGACAAGAGGAAAAGGAAATAGAGTAGACACCAGGAGCATCTATAGAGGGAGGAGGAGAGGTATGAACTAGATTGGTGCGAAGTGTTAGTCTGGTGAAAAGTTTGATGTCTAAGGAACGGAAAGAGATGTTGAGATTAGAAAGACTGGAAATATAGGGAAGGCAGAGGACAGGAGAGTTCCCAGGTGTTTGGTCCATTATTATTATTTTTTCCCCCCCTCTGTGTTCTTGTTCCTACCCTTTGTGGGCCCCTAGCTGCCTTGCAGTGCTCCTATTTTTTAGTCTTTGACTCCACTACTACTACCTCTACCTCTCTACTTCCTTTCCTACTACCTCTCTTGTCCCATCTCTGTCTGCTGGCCTATATATACTCCCTCCTTCTCTCCTTTTTGTTAGTGTGACTTTGTAAATGGTGCAAGTTGGACCAAAATATTGTCGTAAGCTCCTCTCTCCTATGTGTGGGTTATTTGTGTATTGTTCCAGTCATGGTATTGTGCCTTTTTATTTACTCTTATTAATAACTATGGAAGCCCCACACAATCTTCTAATTTTTATGCTTTCTCTGCATAATATTCACACCACACATTGCTCTCAAATGTCTCCGCTGCCTGCAGCCTTCTCCTCACTGCAACATTTTCACAAACAGTTGTTTACATTCAGTGAATTTTGTCACGTGTGCCACAAAGATTGATTTGAAAAAATGATAGCATTAATCACATTATCAAGAAATTAAATAGCAAGAAACCCCTTTAAATACCAGTCCATTTAGATTCCATTTAGTTGAAGGGTGTTTATTTTAGATGGAGTTGAATTAGTTGAGCAAGCTTACTATATACACCAATAATGTTAAGTAATATAATGCACTCCCTGCAGAGATATTCATTATTCCAGAACCTTGAGCTTTGCTTATTACATGCATTACCACTTAAATATTTAATTAAACAGTATGAATAATATGAAAACAGAACTTAAAAAGAATCAGTAACTACAATTTTCTTTTTTAACACATCGGCTGTTTCCCACCGAGGCAGGGTGACCCAAAAAGAAAGAAAAAACTTTCATCGTCACTTAACACTTCCACCATCATTCATACATAATCACTGTCATTGCAGAGGTGCTCAGATACGACAATTTAAATGTCACTCCAACAGCCAATACCTCATACCCCTCCTTTAAAGTGCAGGCATTGTACTTCCCACCTCCAGCTAACCGGTTTCCCTGAATCCTTTCGCAAAATATTACCCTGGTCACACTCCAACAGCTCATCAGGTCCCAAAAACCATTCGTCTCCATCCACTATCTAACTTGCTCACACAAGCTTGCTGGAAATCCAAGCCCTTCGCACACATAACCTCCTTTACCCCTTCTCTCTAACCTTTCCTAGGATGACCCCCTACCACGCCTTCTTTCCACTACAGATTTATACACCCTCAAAGTCATCCTATTTCGCTCCATCCTCCATCCTCTCTAAATGACCAAACCACCTTAACCCCTCTTCAGCCCTTGACTAATACTTTTAGTAAATCCACACCTCCTTAGCACACAGGACATCTCCACTGCCTCCAGCCTCCTCCTTGCTGCAGCATTTACAACCCATGCTTCACACCCACATAAGTGTTGGTATCACTATACTCTCGTACATTCCCTTCTTTGCCTCCATGGATAACGATTTTTTGTCTCCACAGATATCTCAAAGCACCACTCACCTTTTTTACTTCATCAATTCTATGGTTAACCTCGTCCTTCATAAACCCATCTGCTGACAAGTCAACTCCCAAATATCTGAACACATTCACTTCTTCCATACTCCCTCCCTCCAATGTGATATCCAATATTTCTTTATCTAAATTGTTTGATACCCTCATCACCTTACTCTTATCAATGTTCACTATCAACTTTCTTCCTTTACACACCCTCCCAAACTCATCCACTAACCTTTGCAACTTTTCTTAAGAATCTCCCAAAAGCACAGTATCATAAGCAAAAAGTAACTGTCAACTCCCATTTTGTATTTGATTCCCCATAATTTAATTCCACCTCTCTCCCCAACATCCTAGCATTTACTTCTTTTACAACCCCCATCTATAAATATGTTAAACAACTAGAAATATCAAATGATTAATAAATGAAGGCAAGTAACAAATATCAGTTTACCAACTTAAGATACAGCAGAGTATGTCATCATACTTAGCAGTCATTAATTTTCATTCAAACACTTTGTATATTTAATACTGTGGTTACAATTAATAATGTAATGTAAACAAGTACGATAATACTCACAGCTGAGAATGACCAACAAGAGCCACACTGACCCTGGTCCTTCACTGGTGTCACAGCTCCCTTATCTCTCCAGTCAACACTCTGTGGCATGATAACATCATCATCTGGCTCAATGAACGATGCACCAGTGTAGAGGCGGCTGGACCTGTAGTTGCCGGTGTGGTTCCACTGGAAGCCATTCATTGTCGACACAAATTCATGATGAAGCTGCAAGAAAATATTACATTGCATAAGTTACCAAGTATAGAAAAATAAAATAGGTCAACCCAATAACTATGGCATACCTGGAAATTCAATTTCCTTCATGTGGGGAAAGATAAAAAAAATTCTTACAGATTGAGAATGCATTTATAAATCAAACAAGACTAAAATGCATGGTAAAAACTTGCTATTTATGGAAAAAAAATTACCACTCATCGGCAACAGATGTGTAAATGTTCCAGCAATATTTGTTTTACAATTTATTGATGCCAAATTATAATTGTTTTTCCAGTTTATTATTTTTCAAGTTTGGAATATCCTGCCTGAGTTATATATGCAATGTAATTTCTGTCTCCATAACACTGCCTTCAAGACCACTGTAAAACATCTAATTTAAATTTACAAGAAAATCTAATACAGTGGTACGCCGAGTTCTGTACTGCTCCCAACTCGAACAATTATGTAAGTGTATTATTGTAAGTGCTCTTGTAAGTGTATTATTGTAAGTGCTCTTGTAAGTGTATTTTTGGGGGTCTGAAACGGACTAATCTAATTTACATTATTCCTAATGGGAACAAATTCGTTTGGTAACGGCACTCGAACAGCATTCTGGAATGAATAAAGTACGAAACTCAGAGTACCACTGTACAGTGGTACCTCGAGTTACGATATTTTTTCGTTCGAGAATGCTGTTCAAGTGCCATTACCAAACGAATTTATCCCCAAAAATATACTTACAAAAGCATTTAAAAAAATTAACTTACATAAAAGGGCGATTTTGGGGACCATCGTAACTTGAGGTACCACTGTATTACAATTGTCTCAAAAGTGTAAAAACTCATCAAAAAATAGGAAGAAGTCAAACTGTTGGACTAATTGGGTTATTCTATTCTAGGTTGAATCTACATAGTACAGTGGACCCCCGAGTTTCGTAAACCCCGGAAATCGTACATTTATGTAAGTATAATATTGTAAGTGCTTGTGGAAAAGTATTTTTGGGGGTCTGAAATAGACTAACCTACGTGACATTTTTCCTTAAGGGAGTAAATTCGTTCGGTAATGGCACTTGAGCAGACTTCAGGAGTGAAGTTTTTACGAAACTCGGGGGTCCACTGTATTGTGCTTTTTGGCTGAATTCCACAGTATCATGAAATTGTAATAGATCTGGAATGAATAAGTCATCCTTTTTGCCAGTCCATATTTATGCTAGTTAGGCAGTGTTACCCCATCATGAACTGCATGGGACCCATCTGGTCTTAGATTTTTCAACATGTCATATTCAGAACAGCGAACTCACAAAGAAGTAAAGAGTAGGACCATGAGCAAGGGGGCAGCAATAGCCTATTTTTCGTTTTTCTTTTTCAAGTCAGGTGGAGGACAATTTTCATATACAGACATTCACAATTAAGTGCAGGTTGTCTGAGTATTGTTCCAGTCACAGTATTGTGCCTTTTTATTTTTCAGTCCAAGAATGACTAGTCATGGTTTACGACATCCCAATAGTTGAAACAGACTTCACACAAAACAGTCCGGGGGAAGAGGGGGTGTAAGGAGCCTAACACTTCAAGAAAACTGTCAAAAATCTAACATTTCTGCTACCTTGAGTTCTATTTCAATCTATTACTACTCCTGAAATTGACCAAAATCATCTCTACATCAGTAATATGTCTTTTATACTACATATTAACTGATACCAAGAAACAGTCAATAAACCATCCTAGAAAACACCTCAAAGTAGCCATTTTAAAGAAAACAAGTCAAGAGATTTGCTTTTCCCCATTATGCACAGAATGAGGCAGGATTTATTTTAATACTGTGCACACTCATTGCATAGACGCATTCTTTCTTTTTTCATGACACACCAGTTGTCTCCCACAGAGGCAGGGTGACCTAAAAATGAAGAAACACTTTCACCATGACCCACTATCTTGCAAGAGGTTCGCTGACATTACAGTTCAGATGCCCCTCCAAATTGTACCATCAGCACCCGTCCTTCAGAGTGCTGGCAGTGTACTTTCCACCTCCAGGATTCAAGTCCTGCTAAATGGTTTCCCTGAATTGCTTCATATATGTTACCCTGCTCTCACTCCCTCCTTTACCTCCTTCCTCCAACTTTCCAAGGATGATCCCTACCCCTCCACTGCAGGTTTATACACCCTCCAAGTCATCCTATCTGGCTCGATTCTAATGTCCAAACCACCTCAACAACCCCTCCTCGGCCAAATGGATAATACTTTTAGTAACCCAGCACTTCATCTCCAAACTACGAATTTTCTGCATTAATATTCACCCTCAGGCACGACATTTCCACTGCCTTAACCACATCTTCACTGCAATGTTTAAAACCCACGCTTTACACCCATATTTTAGTGTAGGTTCTTTGTTTCCACAGAAAACTTAATGCACCACGCATCTGCTTTCCAGGGCTGTGGAGTCAGCACATAAAACCTTTGACTCCAACTTCTGTAATTACATTTCACCAACCCCAGTAACCCAAGAATTGCTTCCTACTCCGACTCCACAGCCCTGCTTCTTTCCCTTGTCAATTCTATGGTTCACCTTGTCTTTCATAGATTTGTCTGCCAACAAGTCCACACTCAAATATTTGAACACATTTACTTCCTCAATAGTACTCCCTTCCTTCCAATTCTCTCCTGTGTAGATTAAAATTTATCACTCACAGCTATCATCTACTGACCACACTGCATTGACATCAACATGAGAACTGCAGTCATCTACCTTAGGTCAATTGTGCTAAACCAAGCCTCTCCTTGCATGACAAAACTTACAAGTGGCACCACCCAGAATTTATCTAGTGTTTTACTTAGCCTTGTATAACTAATTATTTTGGAGATAAAGAACATAACCCTATTTTCCCCCACATTCTTCACTCCACATAACTCTGATTTTGCATTAAATGCAGTTTTCATGAACATAACTGTTTTGCAAATCCACTACAATTTATTTGCAAAAGGAAAATGTAAAACATTTGTCATTTCGACTTGCTATACTTGGAAACCAAGGGAAATGAAAACCACCAAATGACATCTCTGGGAAATCTGAACAAGAACTTAAACAAATGTTTTCTAGAAGTCTAGTACTGCTGTACCCTCAGGTGAAAGATGGAACTAGAAACAGCTACAAGAGATACTGCTCCTGATAAGAGGAAAACAAAATTTGCAGTAATCATATAAATAAAGACAGTAGAGAAGTAGCTAGATAGTGGTGGTCTAAAAATGATCAGAACTCCAGACTAAAAGTAGTACAGCTGAAAAGTGTGAACCTGTCCGTTGTGCTTGAGATAAACACACATTGTCAACAGGAAATGTATAAGGTCAATGGCAGGAAATCAGTGTAAAAAAAAAATATTGTACAAGTGTATATTTTGTGAGCTAAGCTAGGAAATGCAACCAAGAAATAAAAAGGACAACACAAAATGCCAAGGTTAGGATATTAAAATTAAAGGAGAAAAAATACAAAGTGAAGGTATTAAAAAAAATTACATTGATTTTGCTGAACATATGGATGTTATATAATAATAATACAATACACCTTTGACCCACCATGGTCTGCTGGAAATTTAAATTAAATAGTAGCATAAATGAAAAAGGTTTATTTATTACTGTACTTATAAAAAATGTTGCAGTTCTGCCATTACCAAAGTGGTAAATTTTAGAATTTTACCAGAACTACAAGACTAATCACTAGCCATAGCTAGGGTTAAGTGTTAGAAAAACGTAAGACTTGCACAGGACCAAGGGATCCCCACCACAACAACTGCAGTGTAAACATTACAAGTGTGCACGCACTGCATACAATGCCATCTGTGACCGCCAGATAAACTATTTTGACAAAGTAGTCTCGTCATTTTGACTGGCAAATGTGTTGTTGGTAAATGTGTTGTACCTGTATTAGTGTAATAACGTAAGTTTCAAAAATTTCATACAGAAATTTGTAGTCTCACTGCCATAAAACTAACATTAGTTTTCTCACTACCATGCATGCTATGATTATTCTCCTCTAAGTTAAGCTGCAGCAGCTCCATTATTCCACAAAATTTTAAATTCTGTGTACTCCTAAATGCAAATTTGCCTACTATTTTATTTACATGCAACTCTAATCCACCCTGTTCTTCTAATTATACATTTTTAACACACCAGCCGTATCTCACCAAGGCAGGGTAACCCGAAAAAGAAGAAACACTTTCATCATCATTCACTATTGTTACTGTCTTTCCAAAGGCAAGCAAATACTAGTTCAGATGCCTCTCCAAACTGTAATATCCCCACCCCTCCTTTAGAGTGAAAGCACAGTACTTCTCACCTCCAGGACTCAAGTCCATCTAACCAGCTTCCCTGAATCCCTTCATAAATAACCAAAGTACATCTTGCACAACTGAGCCTCAATGCAGTAGGCTACCCAAAAATTAAAAATTTTGAGTATATACTGACAATGAATGGTAAAAGCATTGGTTGCATAACGGGAAGTAGGAGTAAACATAATAGCAACCTGTATACAGTAAATAATTAATAATAATAATAATAATTAATAATAATAATAATTAATAATAATAATAATAATAATTTAATAATAATTTTATTATTTCAAGCATGTTATGACTGTTATTGGTAGTTACAAATAAATACAATTATAAACTGTAATGCAGAGCCACTGCTTATACTTCATTCATTTATGTTTACTTCCATGTCACCATATTTGTTCATACCAAGCTTGTATGACTTTCTTAACAACTTATTGTGTACTGCAATTGCATGCTTATTTTCAGTATAGATTTCATACGGAAAGATTCTTCCACATCTGTCTCTATTTCTTGCCATGTCAGCTGTGAATGCAAATTAACAATTAAAGGGGATGTATTTGTATGGTAACATTTTAATGATTAATATATATACACCAATTTTTATGCCTTTATAAATAAAGCATTTTGAGAAATAATTCCACAAGTCAGAAATTGTCATTATCGCATGGAGAACAGTGGCCTGGGGGCAAGGAAATCATTAATTGAATAAAGTTTTCCTCCATGAGTTGCACTATTTTAACTGGCCTTTGATGGCTGAAACTCTTGTAAATTAAATGTTTGATCTCCTCGTAAAACTGAAATTTAAATGTTTGATCCTCCTGTAAAACTGAAATTTAAATGTTTGATCCTCCTGCAAAACTGAAATTTAAATGTTTGATCCTCCTGCAAAACTGAAATTTAAATGTTTGATCCTCCTGCAAAACTGAAATTTAAATGTTTGATCCTCCTGCAAAACTGATTAAGGCAGTTTCTTCACAAAGCCAGTGAATAGTACAACCTATATATGGAAAGACTACCCATAGCCTAGCAGTAACAGCACCTTGGGTTTGGGAGGTCACCAGATTAAAACCCACTACTGTACTTACAAAAAAAAAAAGCCTTCAATGCTTGATTTTAAATGATTAAAGCTAAAAAGTCACAAATACAATAAAAATGCCCAATAATTTATAAAGTTTTTCAGTTTTGTTTTCGGAAAACAGCTAGTTCATGAATTTTATCCAAAATCGACAGCAAAGTAATTAAAATTTAAGAACACCAAACTACTAATGGCAGATTTAAATGATTAACCTGACAGGGATAGCAAACAATGATAAAAAAAAAAAGCAGTTTAGCTCATTTAAATATCATTGAGGTCCACTGGTCATTTTAGCCAGGATCCAACTTGCAGCAACCAGCTAACAGCTATGTACATTACCTATTTATTATGTGAAAAAGGGCAACAGGTGTAAGGAAACATACCTAATGTTTCCACTCACCCTAGGATTGAGCTTGGGTCCTTTTGTCAGACTAAGGCACTACTGCTGCATGTCAGCTGTAGAGCAGCATATTATGGGAAAATAAAAGATATTAAACGAATTCTTAACATTTGAGCAATTCCATCCTATCAAACCAACTCATTAAAAGCTCTCACCAGGATTATTAATTCCCAAATTACATTAATAACCAAATCTACCAACATTCCCCTCTTTTAAAGCTTGCTGTTAAGTAACCTTAAGAAAAATTCGGAGGTTACTTCCCATTTCTTGATATGTTATTAATTAGCACAAACATAATAACCCTTACCTTAAAGGCTTCCCACTCTTCCAAGACGACAGAGAAGAAAGATACTGCCGATGCTGAAGCCAGAATGGCCACTAACACTGATGCTGCCAAGACCCTCATCTGTTGGAAAACAACTTGTCAATATAAAATAGAAAACGGCTTACAACTTGTCTTGATTAATATCCACAGACAATAATTATTTTAGGACAATAATTTGATAGCAGAAATGCAGACTTTAAGAATATAAATTAATTCTTCATTACAGAATGTCTGCACATTACAAGTGGGTGTATATCATCTGAGGAAGTTGTAGGTTAAATCTACACGGTGTCCTGTGACTTGGTTGGCAATGCACTCGCCTTGCACAGTGTTTGAGTTCAATTCCCAGCATAGGAATTGAATGTTTCTTTATACCTGCTGTCCCCGTTCACCTAGCAGTAAGTAGTACGGTACCTTGGTGTTAGATGACTGGTATGGGTCACATCCTGGAGGACAAGATTGAAGGACCCCAGTGGAAATAAGACAGACAATCCCAAATGACTCACTGACTTTCTTGGATTATCCTGGGTGGTAACCATCCAACCCATAAATCTCATCTTAAGTCTAAGCCAAAATTTACCACTCCCAGTGTATTTGAGGGAGCTGAGCTCGTAATGTAGATATCCATGAGTGGCATTGGAGTCAATGACAGTTCGTGGGAAATAGTGAACATCTAGTTTACCTCTGAGGAGTTCTGAGTCTTTCTACTCCCAGAGTGTGGCCATGGGCCAGGTTGGTCTGGTGCTAGCTTCATCAACCAGGTTGTTGCCAGGGTAAACATCCTGTCAAATTTACTGAGAACTGTATTAGAGCTATGTTTAAAAATCAATACAACTTCTAATCAGTATGAAGCAACTCTCCCAAATATTATATGACATCTAGTCTATTAAAACATCTGCTAATCAATAAATAGTACTGTTTGAACCATTATTTGTAATACAGACACTACCCTACTTACGAAGTCGAGTTACGAACATTCGGACAAACGAACAGACTGCTGCGTTAGTTAAGGTTTCATTTCCAATACTTCCACAAATCCAAATTTTGAGTTGAAGGAGGTGGATGACTCTGGTGTCACCTTACATGACTTTTGGAAGGGCTACAACATCTACAACCGTGTTAAAAATATTGATGCTATGTGGCATGAAGTGACGACTACAAATATGAAGGATGTGTGGAAGGCTTTATGTCCACAATTTGTCAACAGCTTCGAGGGCTTCGATCCAGCAGAGGATGCAAAAGATATTGTCACCAGTCTCATTGGCCTTAGTGAGAAACTTCATCTGGACCTAGAGGAAGAAGACTTTGAGGAGCTGTTTGAGTCACAATCTGAGGAGCTGATGAATGAAGATTTGATGGAGCTGGAAGAGATGCAGCGTAAGGAAGAGCAAGAGGAACAAGATGAAACTGTTCCTTCTTAAAAGTTTGAGACGAAAATGATGGCCGAGGTATTTTCTTTTATGTTTGAGCTTCAGAACCCCAATATCGAGAGATTCTCAAAGGTTTCAACTGGTTTTAACAATTCTATCTCATTCTACCGTTTTATATACGACGATAAGAGAAACATGGTGCAAACTTCCTTAAGACAAATTCTTCAGACCAGTGCCTTCTACCTCAAAAGCCTCTCCAGATGTTGAAGAAACCCGGGCTTACGAAACCCTGACTGACAAAGCATTTAATGACGAAGTGTATGAGATTGATCCTCTCCCCCCAGTAACCCCACACAACCTCCCATCTTCCTCTCATCCATCACCTCAAGCTTATTGTACCAATTAAAAAGGTAAGAAGTTTTTTATTGCAGTATTTATTATTAAAATATGCTTTAGTATTAGGAACCGTACATTACTGATACTGTACAGTACTGTCTAAGTTTTTAACGAACGGAGCTGAGAACAATAATAATAATATTAAAAAAATAACAATAATCGTAAAAGAAAAATGGCAAAATAACGACTTACGAACAATTCAAGACACGAACAGCCTTCTGGAACGTAACTTGTTCGTAAGTTGGGGGTGTCTGTATTTTTATTTATGTGCAACTTCAAGATTATTATTCTTTAAACCTCCACCTTTGACTACCTCGCAATAGTAGTATTAAAATAAAATAAAGATTTATTAAAAAGATAACCACTCTTATCTTGTCTAGACTTAAGTATTTTTTAAGTGTTAGATTTTTTTTTATTAACACATCAGCTGTCTCACACCAAGGTAGGGTGGCCCAAAAAAAGAAAAATTTCCATCATCATTCACTCCATCACTGTCTTGCCCTAGGCGCACTTACACTACAGTTATAAAACTGTAACCCCTCCTTCAGAATGCAAACACTGTACTTCCCATCTCCAGGACTCAAGTCTGGCCTGCCAGTTTCCCTGAATCCCTTCATAAATGTTACCTTGCTCACACTCCAATAGCACGTCCTAAAAACCACTTGTCACCATTCTCTCCTATCCAGCATGCTTGCTGGAAGTCCAAGCCCCTCGCGCACAAAACCTCCTTTACCCCCTCCCTCCAACCTTTCCTAGGCTGACTCCTATCCCGCCTTCTCTCCACGACAGATTTATACACTCGAAGTCATTCTATTTCCTTCCATCCTCTCTACATGTCCGAACCACCTCAACAACCCTTCCTCAGCCCTCTGGATAATAGTTTTGGTAATCCCTCACCATGGAAGCAAAGAGGGGAATGTATGAGAGTATAGTTAAAACAACGCTATTATATGGGTGCAAAGCATGGGTGGTGAATGTTGCAAGAAGGAGAACGCTAGAGGCAGTAGAGATGTCGTGTCTAAGGGCAATGTGTGGTGTGAATGTAATACAGAGAATTCGTAGTTTGGAAATTAGGAGGAGGTGCGGAATTACCAAAACTAGTATCCAGAGGGCTGAGGAGTTGTTGAGGTGGTCTGGACATTTAGAGAGACGAACAAAATAGAATGACTTTTGAGAGTGTATAAATTTGTAGTGGAGCATGACAACATGACGTTCAATGGTGATAAGTTTCAGCTGCTTAGGTATGGAAAAAATGAAGAACTCAAAAGGAACACTATATACAAAACGCAAGAGGGTCACCACATAGAACGAAAGGAACACGTAAAGGACTTGGGAATAATTATGTCTGCTGATCTGTCATTTAAAGACCATAACAAGACAAAGATCACAACAGCCAGGAAGATGACGGGGTGGGTATTGAGAACTTTCAAAACAAGGGAAATAATGCCGATGGTGACACTATTCAAATCGCTAGTGCTCCCTCACTTAGAATACTGCTCAGTGCTGACGGCCCCGTTCAGGGCAGGAGAAATAGCAGAGCTGGAACAAATCCAGAGATCGTTTACGGCTCACATTGAGCCATTGAAACATCTAAATTATTGGGAACGCCTTCAAGTCTTGAACATGTACTCATTGGAGCGGAGGAGAGAGATACATGATAATATATACATGTACATGGAAAGTACTTGAGGGCCTGGTCCCAAATCTGCACACTGCCATAACAACATACTGGAGTGAGAGATATGGGAGAAAGTGTAAAATAAACCCAGTGAGGAGCAGGGGTGCGGTGGGGACAATACGGGAGCACTGTATTAACATCCGGGGTCCCAGACTATTCAACATCTTACCAGAAGATATCCGAAACATGGCTGGAACCAGTGTAGAAGCCTTCAAGAGGAAACTGGACAAATATCTTCACCAGGTGCCAGATCAACCAGGCTGTGATGGATATGTGGGGCAGCGGGCCTCCAGCAGCAACAGCCTGGTTGACCAGGCAAGCACCAGACGAGCCTGGCCCATGGCCGGGCTCAGAGAGTAGATACTCTCGAAACTCTTCAAAGGTATATCAAAGGTATGGAGGGTAGGCGGGGTAGGGGTCGGCCTAGGAAAGGTTGGAGGGAGGGGGTAATAGAGGTTTTGTGTGCGAGGGGCTTGGATTTCCAGCAAGCATGCGTGAGCGTATTTGATAAGAGTGGATGGAGACAATTGGTTTTTAATACTTGACGTGCTGTTGGAGTGTGAGCAAAGTAACATTTATGAAGGGATTCAGGGAAACCGGCAGGCCGGACTTGAGTCCTGGAGGTGGGAAGTAGAGTGTCTGCACTCTGAAGGAGGGGTGTTAATGTTGCAGTTTTATAACTGTAGTGTAAAGCACCCCTCTGGCAAGACAGTGATGAAGTGAGTGATGATGAAAGTTTTTCTTTTTCAGGCCACCCTGTGATGTGTTAATAAAAATAAAAAAAATTTAATTCGTGGTTTTCCTACCCAAACATAATGGCTTACCTGTTGTCCCCCGTCATCTAGCGGTGAATGTGATGCCTGGCTATTCTTGAGTAGTAGCAACAAGATGGTGGTCAGCACAACCTGTACGACACACACTACAAGCAGCACCTGCCAGGGTATGCTATACCCCAGCACTGCAAGCAGCACCTGCCAGGGTATGCTATACCCCAGCACTGCAAGCACCCCCACTGTACACAGCACAGGTATCCCCACTACCACAATCATCAGGATAACGTCTAACACTTTCCAGACTTTATGATTTTAGTTCATGGTTGGTGTTTGTCTAGCTGTTGTGACAAGTAGTGTGTTGATGATACAATGGTTCTTACTTGCCTGGGACCTGAGCTATGTTACAGACATGCGAGGCGAGCTTGAGGCTTATGCATGGTGTAACACTGGTTTCCTTTTACCTTCAAATGTTGCAGTTTTATAACTGTAGTGTAAGCACACCTCTGGGTGAGTGAATGATGGTGAAAGTTTTTCTTTTTCGGGCCACCCTACCTTGGTGGGAAACAGTCGGTGTTAATAAAAAAATTACTGCAAAAATGTAGCTTAAAAACAATAGCTTTATTGACTTGAGATAAAGTTGTCACAGAACTTTAAACTTAATGTATTCCAAGTGTCCAGCTTAGGTTGCATGATAATAAAACTGAAGGATCTAGCATCAACTTAACTTTGGATGTCAGATTTGGCTAATACCCTAAGATCTACTCATTCATGATCCATTCATTCAGATCCACTCATGAGCTCAAGGCCAGGTTTCCGATGAGCCCTGTCCTTGGCCACATACTGAAGATAGTCGTCTCCTTGATGTTGCTATGGTGCATCTGAGACGGTCTCCTTGATGTTGCCATGGTGCGTCTAAGTACTGGACATATCTGAGTGGTTATGGCCAATGTGCTACTGGTTGATTAAGACCAGTCACTGGTGGGAGAGGGTGGTGTTGGGATGGTGGGAGAGGGGTGGTGTTGGGATGGTGGGAGAGGGGTGGTGTTGGGATGGTGGGAGAGGGGTGGTGTTGGGATGGTGGGGTGTTGGGATGGTGGGAGGTGATAGGATGCTGGGAAAAGGGGGTGTTGGGATGGTGAGAGAGGGGGAGGTGTTGGGATGGTGAGAGAGGGGAGGTGTTGGGATGGTGGGAGAGGGAGGTATTGGGATGGTGGGAGATTAAGGTGGTATTGGGATGATGGGAGAGGGTGGTGGTGTTGGGAGAGAGGTGTGTTGGGATGGTGGGAGAAGGGGAGTGTTGGGGTTGTGGGAGAAGGGGGAGTGTTGGGGTTGTGGGAGAAGGGGGGGTTGGGATGATGGGAGAAGGGGGTGTTGGGATGGTGGGAGAGAGGGGTGTTGGGATGGTGGGAGAGAGGGGTGTTGGGATGGTGGGAGAGAGGGGTGTTGGGATGGTGGGAGGGGGGGTGTTGGGATTTAGTTAGCTGGTATATGGGGAAAATGATAAATTATTTACTTCTACAATGAGGCCGCAGGGGCGTTGACCCCCATAACCCTCTCCAGGTATACAGTGTGTGATTTATGTGTTATAAATTATTGTTAAGTACATTATTGGCCAAGTTCAGCCAAAGAGCAACACTGAATGCCAGTCCTAGAATGTACAAGTGGTCGACCAGACCTATCAAGCATATGATACTATTATGTGCTATGGGGTAACAACAGAGATGCTATAAACAACAAGTGTGTGGTGTTGACCTAAATAAAACCATGGTGTGTGATGTGGGTCAAGTAAATAAAGTTAGCTCTTGTTGTATTGTTGTAACCTTGTTAAGTTGTAAATCAGAGAGTAACCTCAATGTGATTGTACTTTTATATTTGTTACTAAGTAAAACTGGCAATGATTTCTTAGTGGCAAGAACACTGACAATGTACAAATGTCTTGGCTGTAACTGTAGGAGGAGGGTTCAAATATAGTACAAGTGGAAGATTACATTTTCTTGCACCTCTTTCCTTTGTTCACCTAGCAGTAAGTAGGTATCTGGGTGTTTCATATGTTACTAGAATGAATAAAATTCCTATGCCCTGCGAAGACCTATTCACACTAGTCAATTTAGAGGAAAAATATATGGAATAAGTAGCAAGAGACTAAGAGCAAAACTAGCATGGTCATGCAGGAAATGCACACATTGTGAAAAATTTTATTTACTGATATATCAGCTATAATAAAAATATATATGTAATAAGAACCCAGCAGTAGTGGGTGGCTGACTGCAGCCTTGCCACAACCAACATCACCTGGACCACCTAACTACCTTTCATCATTTTAACCTAATCTATTCTAGGTTATGATGAAGACAGTGGGTGGTAGTGCAAGGGTTAGTGTTAGTGGTGAGGCTATGGCCTGCTACCCAACTCGCCACCCTTGTCAGATCACTATTTAGTGCTTCGTTATTATTGGTGTGTTAAGTCTAAGTCAATCAATGACAATTTCCACAACAGATAAGTATGCTTCCTCTGTTATAGATATTAATGTGTTGGGCAAGTGCATAATGTTGACAAGGTTCTATCTAGGTAATAAAGTACATGTTGCCCATATGTTTACATGTCCAGGACCACAAAAAATAATTTATGAATACAGCCTATCCTCACTTAGTGATGTACTTGTTTACCACCGACTCGGACTTACGACGGGCTCTCTGACCAGTATGCAAACCTATAAATAATGTATTGTAGAGCTGATTTCCTCTATTCAGTTTATTACAATACTATACAGAACACTACTGTATAAACATTTAAAAATACAGTGGACCCCCGGGTTATGTAATTAATTCGTTCCAGAATGCTGTTCAAGTGCCGTTACCAAACGAATTTGTTCCCATAAGGAATAATGTAAATTAGATTAGTCCTTTTAGACCCCAAAAATACACTTACAAAAGCACACTTACATAATTGTTCGAGTTTGGAGCAGTACATAAACCGGGGGTCCACTGTATACTAAAAATGTTATAAATGGTGCAAAGGTGACATTAAAACAATATCAAAGATGGTTGACACAAACCTACTTCTATTACAGTATGCTCCTTGATTAGCGGTGGTCTTTGGAACGGAACTCTGTCGTTAAGTGAGGAGAGGCTGTATATTATCTCATCACCTTAAATCTGATATGTGACTTCTGTTAAGTCAACACCTTGGTTAGCTTTAATTTAATGATAGCTTAGACAAACATACGAGTGATAATGGTGGAATTTGAGAACAGGCACACCTCTAATACGGCGAATTAGGTTCCAGACCATCGTTGTAAAGCGAATATCACCTTAAAGCAAATCACAGCCTTTTTAGTAATTATGCAAGTTTATTCAGGTACAGGTACACATAAATACAGTTACATAGCTTATCACACATAGCAGCATGAGTAGATTACCTAAGATAACCCAAAAAAGTCAAAGTGACTTATTTTCATTGGGGTCCTTCACTTGCAAAGACTAAAAACATGTTTACACCATCACTAAGTGTGCAATAGCACTAAGCCTTACAAAAAGATGCAAAAATAAAAACATTTTTTAAAATTGCCAAACCCTATCTTAAGAGTAAAGCAAGTGCCAAAAATAATAAACATGAATATAACTGAAAAATGCAATACCAGCAAAGTGTTCTAAAGCGAGAGCTGTATTAACAAGGTATATGTCTGTACAACCAATCAATCCCTGGTTATGCAGAGCATTTCAGGCAACTAAGGTTAATCTTGTCCCCCAGGATGCAACCCAGAACAGTCAACTAACACCCAGGTACGTACCTACTTACTACTAGGCGAATGAAAAATTTACACACATGTGCAACATCTGGGTATCTTTATTGTAGACGTTTTGCCAACCAGTGGCTTTATTAATACAAGTTCTAGGACATAATTTGAAGACAGTAGGAACTATATACAAAAGGTGAGGTAATCAGTCCCTCAACCTTGGAGTTGGTGTAAAGAGCACCGCGAATGGGCAGCAGGTGTAAAGAAACATACCCAACGTTTTGCCCAAGACAGGGAACAATTCCGGACCATAAGTGTAAGTTTATTTAGATATAGTACACAAATACAGTTACATAGATTATTATACATAGTAGCATGTGTAGAGAACCTAGGATAACCCAAAAAAGTCAAAGTGACTTATTTTCATTAGAGCTGAGGATATTACAAGGCCCCCAATGGAAATGTCACTGGCTTTTTTGGGTTATCCTACTTATTTTACACATTGCAAGGTATGATAATTGTACTTATGTGTACCTGTACCTAAATAAACTTAACTAAGCAACAAGCACCACCAACCAATGTCATTAATGATATTTCGTTCACACATTACAACATATCATCAACAGTGTTCTTTATCTAGTCACAAACACCTGTGACATGTTTAAGCCCCACTGTATGGTCATATTATTATAATAAAAAAGAAGCGCTAAACCGTGTATGGGCATAATATAGTCAATAAAGACCACAAATTGCATTTTCCTCTTACCATCATGACACTATTCCACATTATTAGAATAGAATAGAATAGAATCATTAACTTGTTTCTATGGAGGGAATAAGTCTGTGACTGACTGCCTCATCTTGTCTCCACTTTAAACACCTTCATTTAAGACTGAGGGACTGATGGCAGCAAGTCATTTAGGTACAGGTACACAAATTTAGGAGACTACAATTAATACACATTAACATGTGTATATTACCTAGGATAACGCAAAACAAGTCAGACGAAGTGACTTATTTCCAGCGGGGTCCTTGTAGTATTTATGTAACCGTATTTGTGTATACCTGAATAAACTTACTCCCAGTTCACAAATTCTGCATTGAAAGTTACCAAATGGTAAAACATATTCATAAGGATATCTAAGCACTTAGGGGCTTTTGGCATGTACATCTCATCAATAACTATGTATCTTGTCTACCCAACCATGTACCATTGTACCATGTCTCAAAGTATTATTATTATTATTATTATTATTATTATTATTAGGTTAGGCAAGATTCGTCAGATAACAGGTCTTAGTCATTAATGACCCCACACTGGAGGTTTTGGCCATCTGACCGAGGCCTTCCGCTGGCTTACCAGTCCACCCCTTTAAAAATTAATATTATATCTAATACCTAAGCAATGCACGAGTTATATTTGTTACTAATTCCTGAGTCACCCTGGTATCCGGTGAAGTCGCCGACGTCAGTGACTTAGTCTTGTAGAAGACTCAGTGACTGGTTAAGATATAACCACGACTTAACCAGCATTATTTAGGTTTATTTTAGGTTATGTTAACATTAGGTTTGTACTTATTGATAATTAAAAATTAAAGCAATATGGGAGAACACAGCCAGCAGGAAAATATCGGAGACTTCTCCTGAGTGACTGATGACTTAGTAACGTTGGCGAGATCACTAGAACTAATCAACCTTCTTGTTAAATCTATATACGTACTGTACATAAGTTCATTTAGATACAAGTACAATTATCATTCCTAGTAACGTATAAATTACCTGGGATAATACAAAGAGTTAGACATGTTCCCAAGACACCTGTATGGCTTAAAAAGTATTAAAAATTTTATATGAATGAAAAGCGTAAATAAAAAAAAATTGCGTTATGTTCCATAATGCATTTGTATGAGGTTGACCTAAATAAATCAATAAAGTGCTACAGTTCTTGGTAGCGCCTCCACACATCTATTATTCATAGGTCACTAAATCTTTATTTAAACTAGATATTTTTTCTACGACGATCTAGAGGACACAAAATGTACATTATATATATTTACCCTAAGATAACCCGGTGCAATCAAGTTGCCAAGGGGCCTACTAGTACCTTGGATCAAGAGCATCTCAACATCAAGGTATGTACTTAGATTAACACCCGTACACTTAACACAGCTGGACCAGGAGCTGTGACTCGACCCCTGCAACCACATAGGCGAGTACATGGTCACAGTGGGGTCGAACACGCTCTACATTCATGGGGTGAAGCGCTAAACCCATAGGGGTATCACCACCTGGGGGTATGGGAGGTAGTAGTTTGATCCAAGGAAGAGGAGAGGCTCAGTTCCTTGGATGAAGAGCCTCAGCAGCGTCAAGGAACCAACCCTGGAGGCAGGAGCAGGAAGTACATGACTACGCACATTGGCCCATGCTGGCCAAGATGGGTGGCCCATGTCGGCCCAAGATGGGTGGCCCATGTCGGCCCAAGATGGGTGGCCCATGTTGGCCCAAGATGGGTGGCCCATGTTGGCCAAGATAGGTGGTCCATGTTGGCCAACATGAATGGGTCACTCACCACTAGTGATGCTCTCAACACCTACCTTAGCGTCAATAAACAGAGGTGACTGTAGTTAAATTGAATAAATAATGGAGAGCAGAGGAGACAGCACAGGAAGAGCAAATCCCACCTCCCTTCGCGACAGCTGCGTCAACACTGATCAACTCCACCACATTTCTTTCTCATCAATCACTGCCGTACTCTCGGAAACTTTATCTTATCACTTCACGGAATTTTTACCACAAACTAAAATTTACTTAGATTACCTTACTGGTGACACCACTCATAGCTCAAATGAAGCTTCCTTAGGTTTTGCGACTTCAGTTATGGAAAGAATGTTTACTTTAATTATGGAAATCATGTCTTCTTCATGGCGGTAATCTCTTACGTCCGGCAGGCAAGCTACACACAACAACATTACACGCAGTCACATGATCGGAGGTCACGTGACTCATCTTCATGACGCCACTCAACGCTTCGTGTGACATACCCGTCCACTATGAGGATTCGTGTGATATACCCGTCCAGTATGATACGTGTGATATATCCGTCTAGTATTATGCTGTATATGTGAAACATTCGTCCAGGAACTACAATAAACACGAGAATAAGAGGATTAGTTGCATTATCGGAAAAGTTTTTAATTACTTAGAACTAACGGGAAGAATAACCTGAGAGCTCATTTTCAGAGTATTTTATGTTATAAAAGTATTGATCATATTATTATCACCACTTATAAGAACATAAGGAAGGAGCACTGCAGCAGGCCTACTGGCCCGTGCTAGGCAGTTCCAAGTCACATCCAAAGGGAGGAGTGATTTTTTCCATAACTAACATTCATGTACCTATTACTGTGATCTGATCCTCTCTTTAATGTTAATTACTCATTTACCTTATTCCTGTTATATCTCCTTTTATTGTATCTGCTTTTTACATATATGAGTTACTGGACTGTTTTAACTTTTAAGGTTTAAATAAGATATTGAAAAGTTCCCAGTGGAAATAAGTCATTTTGACTTTATTGGGTTATCATAGGTAATCTACATATGTGCTGCTATGTATGATAATTTATGTATTTATGTGTACCTGAATAAGCTAACACTCGCCTTACACTGAGTTTCCATGGCTCAATCCCCGGCATGGATAGAAACATCGAGCACGTTTCCTTACTCACGAAATCGTAATGACACGATTGCAAACAAACCATACCACGGGTGGGGTTAGAACCCGCGGTCAGAGAGTCTCAGAACTCCAGACCGACGTGGCTAACGCGTCGGTCTGGAGTTCTGAGACTGGTCGCTGGTTCTAACCCCACCCGTGGTATGGGACGTTTCCTTACACCTGGTGTCCCTGTTCACCTGGGTGTTAGTTGACTTGTGTGGGTCGCATCCTGGGGAGACAATACTGAAGAACCACATTGGAAATAAGACAATCTCGATGACGCACTGACTTTCATGGGTTATCCTGGGTAGCTAACCCTCCGGGTAAAAATCCGAACAAATCTTATGTTACCCATGCTAGTCTGGGCTGAGACAACACCGGCGAGCCCATATCAATGGTGTTAGTGACCCACCCACACCCTCTCATGTACCTAACTTAACCCAAAGTCCCCGCTTCACCAGTACTGCCCTATATCCTATCAAATCCAAATTTGTCCAACTTGAATCTACCGCGCGTCTTGTCTTAGATATTTTAAACTCGCTATTTATATCGTTTTTCCTGTTTTTTTTCTTTTTTTCTGTTTGTTTCCTTTTATTATTATTTTTTTTTATTTTATCCTATTTTTTTTTACTTTAATTCTCCTTAAGCATGAAGGGAGGACACTGGACTCACGCAGTTGTGTCTCAGTGTTCTCACCACTCATGCATGATGTCAGAGTGCACGTTTGGGACCAATTGCCCTTATACATTCTCACCCCTTTGGATTTTCTTCTATTTTCTTGACTGTTTTTGTTCTTATTAATTTCCTCTTGTCTCCATGGGGAAGTGGAACAGAATTCTTCCTCCGTAGCCATGCTTGTCGTAAGAGGTGACTAAAATGCCGGGAGCAAGAGGCTAGTAACCCCTTTCAGGCCTACGTAGAATGTACAGTTTGAGGGACTTCAAACACTCCCAACAATTAAGGTGCCTGAGTTTGTATGAGCCGTGAAAGTTTTCTGTACAGTTCTGCAGGTTCACCTACCTTGAAGATCTCCACTAGTATACAGCAATATTCCAGCTTTAAGATAATGAGCAACCTGAATAGTATTATCTTTTGTTGGCATCTATTGTTTTGAAAGTCCTAATTATCGAACGTATCATTTCCTTGAACATGTGATAACATTGTGGTGTTCCTTGAATGAGAGATCTGACATTGTTGCTCCAAGGTTTCTAGAATTAAACATATGTTCTGAGTGATTTGAATTTGTCTTGTACTCCAATTTTTGTATGTCCTCAGTCCTTTCGTAATGTAGTAAGTGAAATTTGTCCTCGGTGAACGTAATATTGTTGATTAATTAGACACATATTGTTCTCAGTAGCCCACTGGAAGACTTACTTCTTACCTTCATACAAATTTTAGTATCTGAAAAAGATGATACAGTGCTATGGTTTATGTTATTCTCTGTAACAGATATTAGAATGAGAAGTGGAGCCAGTACTCTGCCTCTGTTAGGAAATAAATATCTATCTGCTCAGTTTGCCAGTTAATCTGCACGCATTTTGTGGGGCTTTACCCCAGTCACACATGTCACAAGCTTTTTCAAAGTCTATGTATACTATATCTACATTTTGCTTATCTTTTAGTGTCTCTGAGCATAGACTCAGAACAGGAGCCATATGTTCTGAGCCTAGATAATGCGTGACAGCTGTCTATTTTTTTTTTTTTTTGGAAGGGGGGGAGAGGTGAAATCTGATTTTTCATGATTTTGGGTAGGGTGGGTGGACAAAGTGGGGAGAATGGCTAGGATGGGGTTGATGGGATAGGTTGGGTGGGTTGACAGGATGAAGTGAGTGGGCGTTGTGTGGTGAGTAGCAGAGAGGTGAGCGTACAGAGTGAGGTTGGTGGATTAGGTAGGATGGCTACCGGCTGGGCAGGATTGGGTGGATTAACAGGGTGGAGTGGATGCACAGGAGTGAGTGCACGGGGTGGAGTGCACAGGAGGGAGTGTGGCAGACGGATGTTATGAAAGGTCAACTGACGTGTACTGTACATGTACTGGAGAGACTAGGTCCTCCTCTGTCCAGGATATATATATGTGTGTGTGTACTCACCTAATTGTGGTTGCACAGGTCGGTTCATAGCTCCTGACCTCGCCTATATATGTGTGTGTGTGTGTGTGTAGGGGTTGCCTTGTGCAAATTTTTTGCATCATGACATGAAAGTTGATGTTGTTGTTGATATTGCTACTGTTGATAATGATGATGATGTTGAGGTTGCAGTAGTAGTAATAACAACAGTATCAATAGTAGTAGTAGTAGTAATTATAATAGTAGTATTAGTAGTAGCAGTAATAGTAGTAGTAGTAGTAGTAGTATCAGCAGTAGAAGTAATAGTAATAGCAATAATAGTAATAGCAACAGTAGTAGTAATAAGCGACTAGCAGTAGTTGTTGTTGTTATTGCTGATGATATTGTTATTTTTGTTATATTTCTTGTTATTTTTGTTACTTATTGTTCTTGTTGGTGTCGTTGTTGGATTGTTTGTACTGTTGTTGTGGGTATTTTTGGTGTTGTTATTGCTGTAATGGTCAAGTTTAGTGTCACTGTTATTGTTATTTTTGGTACTGGTGTTGAAGTTGTTGATATTTCAACACAGACGCTACATCTTCCTCACTACTCTGATCCACATCACTTATTTCCTCATTTCCTGCCTTGTATTGCATCTGTGTTTGAAAGTGAGGGATTGGTACCAAACTTGCACACAAAAATCACTCCCTATGAAAGCAAAAGACTCGGCAGGAGATGCAACATTCCCTCAGGGGCGCCAAGAGTACACTAAGAGACAACACAATAAGTGTCAGGGGCCCAAGACTATTCAACTGCCTCCCAGCATACATAAGGGGGATTACCAATAGACTCTTGGCTGTCTTCAAGAAGGCACTGGACAGACACCTAAAGTCAGTACCTGATCAGCCAGGTTGTGGCTCGTACGTCGGTTTGCGTGTGGCCAGCAGTAACAGCCTGGTTGATCAGACCCTGATCCACCACGAGGCCTGGTCTCAGACCGGGCCGCGGGGGCGTTGACCCCCGAAACCCTCTCCAGGTAAACTCCATGTATGACTATGCTTCTGCTATTTCCTCATGCCGTTTATTTTTTTTAACCACTCAGAGGCTAAAGAAGTACTTCCTAACATCTTTACGTCTCATTTGTTACTTTAGTTTCCAAATGCAAACCTTTTTTTTTCCTGGTCATTTTAATCCAGTCTCTCCCTATCTTGCTCTATAATATTAGCTTTAGGTTTTATAAGTCATTTTCATGTCTCCTCTAGTCATTTTCTCTAGCTTGGTCGTTAGGTTTTTTGCCTTCATTATCCCCTCATAGTCAGTTCTTCTGAGTTCTGGGACTAGTATGGTTGCAAATCTTAATACCTTTTCAAGTTTCTGGAGGTACAAGAATAAGACACTTATGCAACACTTGGGAATCTTTATTGAGTTCTGGGACTAGTATGGTTGCAAATCTTAATACCTTTTCAAGTTTCTGGAGGTACAAGAATAAGACACTTATGCAACACTTGAGAATCTTTATTGCGGAAACGTTTCTTCCAAGTGGCTTCTTCAGTCCAGACAAAAGAAGGGTGAAAGAAGAAGAGGAGTCCGATGCAATCAGTCCGTCAACTTGGAGTCGACTCCAGGTTGACGGACTGATTGCATTGGACTCCTCTTCTTCCAACGTTCTTCTTTGTATTAGACTGAAGAAGCCACTCCTCAATAAAGATTCCAAAGTGTTGCATAATTGTCTTATTTTTCAACCTGTTTGTTTTTTAAACCATTAATCACTTCTTTGCAGTTGCTTGATCAGGTAGGGATCCCACACTGGGTGATCAGGTAGGATCCACTGGCGATCAGGTAGGGATCCCACACTGGTGCTTGATCAGGTAGGGATCCCACACTGGTGCTTGATCAGGTAGGGATCCCACACTGGTGCTTGATCAGGTAGGGATCCCACACTGGTGCTTGATCAGGTAGGGATCCCACACTGGTGCTTGATCAGGTAGGGATCCCACACTGGTGCTTGATCAGGTTGGGATTCCACACTGGTTCTTGATCAGGTAGGGATCCCACACTGGTGCTTGATCAGGTGGAAAGATAAACACATAAGCAGTATAATGTGATCCTTTATTGACAACGTTTCGCCCACACAGTGGGCTTTATCGAGTCACAAACAGATCTACCTGGATAAAAGAAACAAGGGTATTTATAGGATTTAGTCAGGTGGAGAATGCTGGATCAGGTGGAGAATGCTGGATCAGGTGGAGAATGCTGGATCAGGTGGCAGTCTTCAAAGTAGTTTTTGTGTCGGTATTTTATACCATTTATTTCCAGCGAAATTGTTAGGGCTTCTTGGGACGAAATTGTTAGGGCTTCTAGGCACAATAACGTAGTGATAGTAGGGGATTTTAACTTTAGTCAAATTGACTGGACTTCTTTGACCGGTAATCTGGAGTCCAGTGACTTTATGGAAGTAGTTCAGGACTGTTTTCTGAAGCAGTGTGTGACGGAGCCTACCAGAGGTAATAATTTGCTCGACCTAGTCTTGTCAAATAAAAAAACTCTTGTAAATAATCTGGAGATCACTGAAGAGCTTGGAGCTAGTGATCACAAATCCATTACTTTTAATATTACATGGGAGTACGAGAATAGGGATAATACGGTAAAAGTTCCTGATTTTCGTTCTGCCGATTATATTGGACTTAGGGAACACCTGTCTAATCTCGACTGGGGTAATCTAGCTAACGATTACGATGGGATCTGCGTTTATGATTTGTTTCTTAATAATGTACAACGTGCACAGAGTATGTTTATTCCCCAGAGAGAATTTAGGTCAAATAATAACGATCCCAAATGGATTAACAGGAGGCTAAAACATTTATTAGGGAGAAAAGAGGAATTTATAGGCGCATCAAAAGAGGAGATGTTAACCTTATTGACCAATATGTTCAGTTGAAAAGAGAAGTAAAAAGGGATTAGAAAGGCTAAACGTGACTATGAGATTAAGGTTGCTAATGAATCAAAGACTAATCCAAAAGGGTTCTTTCAAGTGTACAGGACGAAGGTGAGGGAAAAGGTAGGACCTCTGAAAATTGGGAATGGACAGCTGACGGATAACGAACTGGAAATGTGTTCTCTATTTAATGACTATTTTTGTCAGTCTTTACACAAGAAGACGTAAATGAGATTCCAGAAATTAACAATTATTCAGTTCCTGAAGAATTCAAATTAACTAATATTACTGTCACGAGGGACATGGTTATCAAACAGATAGATAAACTGAAGCAAAATAAGTCCCCGGGACCCGACGAGTTGTTTTCCAGGGTACTTAAAGAATGCAAAATGGAACTTAGTCAGCCATTAACGAATGTGTTTAATACGTCCATCCTAACTGGTGTTGTGCCAGAGATGTGGAAGATAGCTAATGTAGTTCCTATATTCAAATCAGGGATAAGTCCATTCCATCAAATTACCGTCCAATAAGCCTCACGTCTATAGTAGGCAAATTATTAGAATCAATTATAGCTGATATTATCAGAAGTCACCTTGAAGAACATAATTTGATTAATGAATCTCAGCATGGGTTTACGAGATTTCGTTCCTGCCTGACAAATTTACTGACGTTTTTCAATAAAACATTTGAGGCAGTAGACAGTGATAAAGAATATGATATAGTTTACTTGGATTTCAGTAAGGCCTTCGATAGAGTACCTCACAAGAGACTCTTAAGAAAGGTGGCAGCTCATGGTATAGGAGGTAAAGTTCTAGCATGGATAGAGGCATGGCTTACCAATAGAAAGCAGAGAGTTTCCATTAATGGGGTCAAATCTGAATGGGGATTTGTCACTAGTGGCGTTCCACAAGGATCAGTTTTGGGCCCATTGTTGTTCATAATTTACATTAATGACCTTGATGAAGGAATTGCAAGTGACATGAGTAAATTTGCTGATGATACAAAAATAGGCCGTATAATTCATTCTGAGGAGGATAACAGTGAACTCCAGGAGGATTTGGATAAATTAATGTCTTGGTCTGAAAAGTGGCAGATGAAGTTCAATGTGGACAAGTGTAAGGTGCTTGTCGTTGGTAATGAAAATATCCCTCGAATTTATAAACTAGGTGAAGTTGAGCTTGATCATACAGAATGTGAAAAGACTTGGGAGTCATGGTAAGCAGAAATCTAAAGCCAAGACAACAGTGCCTAAGTGTGCGCAATAAGGCTAACAGATTACTAGGATTTATTTCAAGAAGTATAAGCAACAGAAGTCCAAAAGTTATTTTACAGCTCTATACATCACTAGTGAGACCTCATTTGGATTATGCAGCTCAGTTTTGGTCTCCTTACTACAGGATGGATATAGATTCATTGGAGAACATACAAAGAAGAATGACTAAAATGATTTACAGTATAAGAAATCTCCCGTATGAAGATAGACTTAGAGCGTTGAATCTCCATCTCTGGAGAGACGTAGAATGAGGAGATATCATCGAGGTGTACAAGTGGATGATGGGCATAAACAAAGGAGATATTAATAAAATACTGAGGATATCGAACCAAGTAAGAACGAGAAATAACGGATTTAAATTGGATAAATTTAGATTTAGAAAGGACATAGGCAAGTACTGGTTTTCGAACAGAGTTGTAGATGCGTGGAACAATCTTCCGAGTACTGTGATAGAGGCTAGGACCTTGGGTGGCTTTAAAAAGAGATTGGACAAATATATGAGTGGGAGGGGCTGGGTTTGATTTGTGTCGTGAGTACGGGAATAAATTTTTAGGTAGTGGTGGTTTTGATAAGGACCTGCCTTGTATGGGCCAGTAGGCCTTCTGCAGTGTTCCTCCATTCTTATGTTCTTATGTTCTTAGGTAGGGATGTCACACTGGTGCTTGATCAGGTAGGGATCTCACACTGGTGCTTGATCAGGTAGGGATCCCACACAGGTGATTGATCAGGTAGGGATCCCACACTGGTGCTTGATCAGGTAGGGATCCCACACTGGTGCTTGATCAGGTAGGGATCCCACACTGGGGGATACATAATGACTGGATTAGAATATGTCGTAAATAACGTTTTGAAATATTCTTTGTTCAGATTCCTGAATGCCGTTCACAGTGTTGCCATTTTTACATGTGGCACATAAGTCATAAAAATATGCAGCTTCTTGTCTTCCATACTTTTACTTCGGGTCTACCTTCGTTTTCAGCCCCTATAAACTTGCATTTGTTTGCACTGAAGAGCAACTGATATACTGAACTAATTCTGATCGTTGATATGTATTAGAAACAGCAGCGGGTCTCATGCTGATCCTTGTTAGACCCGCTCCTCACTCTTTCCCATCCCCATTGTTCATCCCTTCCTGTACTCTCCGCCTCTTTGTACTCCTTCTTCAAGTTTTGAACTAAACTCTGTGTGGTAATATATTAAATGTATTAACAAAAAAGGCACAATACCGTGACGGAACATACACCAAACCCGCACATATAAAAGAGAGGAGCTTACGACGACGTTTCGGTCCGACTTGACCATTTACAAAGTCACACTGTAAGCTCCTCTTTATATGTGCGGGTTGTGTGTGTATTAAATGTATTCTTACAATTCTTAAGATAAGATTTCTTATCCCAATTCTTTTGCAGGTTTCTTAAAAGAAAACCTGCATGAACTATATTGGCATTTTCATTTTCTGGCAGTTGTTTTGATTGCGGAGATTGCTTGAAGACTTCCCCTCCCTAAAAAAAAAATTCGTACAATCGCTCACAGTAGATGGGCGTATATAAGAAGTAATAACAGTATAATAAAAGATCTTTAGTGTTGTCTGTTCTTGAACAACCTTGGAACAATAAACTGGTGGCACTAATTAAAAGGAACACGAATGTCTGGTCCACATTCAGTGCAACTGCCTTCAGTGTAAGTTGCTAACTTGCTGGATGTGCGGGGTGGGTTAGTGCGTCAGTGGAGGGCAGGAAGGAAAGCTAGACGTGTCCCGTACCAGTAGTGGACCAGGAACTGCTGCGTCTGGTCCATCAAACACTTAATGTTTGTTGCGTGTCATGGATTAGTTGGTGTTGCCTGTTTTGCTGTTGCTGTTCCTGGTGTCGTTGCTGGTGTTCTGGTTGCTGTTGCTGTTCCTGGTGTCTGTTGCTGTGCTGTTCCTGGTGTCGTTGCTGTGTTCTGGTTGCTGTTGCTGTTCCTGGTGTCGTTGCTGGTGTTCTGGTTGCTGTTGCTGTTCCTGGTGTCGTTGCTGGTGTTCTGGTTGTTGTTGCTGTTATTGGTGTCGTTGATGGTGTTCTGGTTGTTGTTCCTGTTCCTGGTGTTCGTTGGGGCTGCGGGTTTGTTCTGGTGCTGTTGCTGTTCTTGGTGTCGTTGCTGGTGTTCTGGTTGCTGTTGCTGTTCCTGGTGTCGTTGCTGGTGTTCTGGATGCTGTTGCTGTTCCTGATGTCGTTGCTGGTGTTCTGGTTCCTGCTGCCGTTCCTGCAGATGCTGCTGCTGTCACTGCTGCTGTTTTACTAGTGCTGCTGCTGCTTCTGCTTCTTCTCTGCTGCTGCTGCTGCTTTTCCTGCTCTTGTTTCTACTGTTGTTACTACAGCTGCTTCTCAGTCTGCCACTACTATTGATATTTCTTTTGCTGCTGCTTCTTCTACCACTACTGCTTCCGTTATTTCTTCTACTGTTATAGTGCGGTACCTGATCAGCCGGGCTGTGGTTCGTACGTTGGACTGCGTGCGGCCAGTAGTAACAGCCTGGTTGATCAGGCTCTGGTCAACAGGAGGCCTGGTCACAGACCGGGAGCGGGGGCGTTGACCCCTGGAATTCTCTCCAGGTAGACTCCAGGTAGGCCTTATAATAATAATATAATAATATCTTTATTTACTACAAGTACATGTACAAGGTATACAAGCATAGCTGACATCGATGACATACTACTATATAGAAAGCCCCTTGTTATGCAGAGCATTTAGGGCAATTTAGGTCAGTTTTGTCCCAGGATGCAACCCACACCAGTCGACTAACACCCAGGTACCCATTTTAAACTGAAGGGTGAACAGGGACAGGGACAGCAGGTGTCTTATGGAAACACGTCCCTAATGTTTTCAGCCGTACCGGAGAAGATTCAATCTCCGGACCTCAGAGTGTGAGCTAGCGATCGAGCCCTTAGGGGCTATCCGGATGGAAGGGGCTATCTGGATGGAAGGGGAACTTGGGGTTATCTGGATGGAAGGGGAACTTGGGGGTTATCTGGATGGAAGGGGAACTTGGGGGTTATCTGGATGGAAGGGAGGCTATCGGGATGGAAGGGGGCTATCTGAATGAAAGGGGCTGTCTGGATGGAAGGGGCTATCTGGATGGAAGGGGCTATCTGGATGAAAGGGAGTTATCTAGATGGAAGGGGGCTATCTGGATGGAAAAGGGTTGAGGTCAGTGGTCAGTTCACTGAGGTCAGTGGTAAGATATATGGACTGTGCTTTTGTAACAGAGATAGAAAGGTGAGACAGAGAGTGTGCTTCCCAGGAGACGGTGTTGGTGACATAGTCAACAGGTTGGATAATATTATGTCAGATAATGGGAACAAGCCCATTATCTTAGTGCTGGTGGAAATGACATTGGGAAGGGCAGGAGACAGGAGCTTCTGGATAAGTACAAGTCAGTCATAGATGTAGTCAGGTCTAAGGAGGGGTCCCAATCATATCGCATTTTGCCTAGAAATAGAGTGGGCAATGAATGGATGTTTAGGGCAATTCGTATAAATTGCTGGG